>WTXC01000169.1:0-44631 GCA_022496195.1 Lactifluus subvellereus | reverse complement strand
TGCGACGGCTCCACCAGCAATCCCACCACGATACAGGCGCATGACGCCTATGCATTCACTACAGAACGAGAGGCGTGGGGACTCGCCAGGGCCCTCTCGCAGACCTTTTCTCTCCCACCAATCTCCGGCCCCCATGCGCTTCAGGAGTCCGGAGAGGACTTTGATAGACCTGACCTCGCCTACCCCTTCTCCAGCACCTTACTTTCCCCCGCCGCCCTATGTAACCCAGGGCGGACGGTCTATGATGCGCCCACAGGCACTGGGGAACCCCCACAACACGCCCTCGAACCGGGCGAGCTCTGGAATCCCCCTGAGGGGAGCACCTTCACTCCTTCAAGTGGTGATGCTGGTGAACAGCAGGGGGTTTGTAACGAGCATTGGGACGGCGCACGTTCCGGCCACATCAACGCTACAGCATCGAGGAGGCGCCGTTGTCTTGCAGCCAGCAAGGGAGTAGAGAAAATCGCAGGGACGAGAAGGAAGAAGACGCCGCACCGAAAAATGACCACCTTCTATTGTGGGAGGTGCAGGTCTGCTGATGCGGACCACAAGTATGAGAGCTGCCCCTTGTGGCGGCTCTGTGGCTTCTGCGAACAAAATGGACACTGGGGCTATGACTGCACCACGCCCCACATCAAGTGTCAACTAACCCGTTGTGGTGTCCATGTTGGGCACCAACATATAGGCGTGGTCTGCCCAGTGTCAGGGATCATGAAGAACCTTGACTTTGGGTATGAGGAGGAAGGAAACATCGTAGATTTGGAACGAGCAGAGCTCATCTACGGCGAGGATTTGGACTGGGACTCTTTTATTGCGCAGGACTGATTACTATACCGCGACAGATTGACTTAGCGTGTGGTGGCACACCCGCCTAGAAGAGGGGGCAGTGTTACGGTTTGCGGCCATGTTTTACTCTACTATTCCTTTCGCTTCGCGAACTGACACGTGACTTGAACTGTCACATGACCCTATGTCATGTGACACGCTGACTTCCTTACCTATCACATGACCGTATGTCATGTGATGCCTGACTCCTTATGACTGCGACGCGACGCGAATTGGTACGCGACTCAGAGCGACTCCCTATGAGTCGCTCGCTAGTGACTGATACTGACTGATACGCGACTCATAGTAGTGACTCTTATTGAGTACTACTGACTCTTACTTACGACTCATAGTGACTAGGGAGTAGTACTATAAGAACTGTAGGAAGTTGAGCTGGAATCCCCAGTCTCAACTTCGTCTCCAATACAAGTTGATTACCCAATCAGACCTTGGTGGCAACAACCTTCTCTTTTCGTCTCTACCACCGCTCCGGCTTAGTAAGCCACATCGAAGCTTGTCATCGTGTGCTATAACACGTGGAACGTTGCCAAACAGGTGCTTTAAGGTGCACCTACCGGAACCAAGTACTCGGGCATCTCGGCCCACCTCGATACCCTCGTGACCACAGCGTGCCACGAGCGTCACGTTACCACAGCGAGTCCGTGACCCCGATCCCCGTGACCATAGCGAGCCACGGCAAAAACACGTGATACATCCACACGATCACGTGACCCCGAACGACGCGCTCACTTAGAGCCACGGTCCCTTGTAACCATGACAAACAGTTGCTTCAGAGTGTCCCAGATGTTCTTCGTGTGCGTCCCATTCTTTATCTTGTTGAAAACGGAGTCGGGGACTGATGACGTGATTAGATACTTGGTGATCGCCTCGTCTTGCACCCAACGTGCATCGGGCGTCATACTGTTCACAGTGCCTGCGTTCGTGTAAGTGGCAGTGATGGTTTCGTTCGTGAGGTGTTCGGTCAATCCGCGCATGCCGAGCGCGAACTGGAGACGGTCCCAGTAGGTGATCCAATTGCTGCCGTCGATGGCCAGCTTGATGACATTGATCTTGAGGTCGTTGCTCATGGTGTACAAAGTGAATGTGAGGTGCTCGATTCGGAATGAAGGGGTAGGCGTGTTCTCGCTTCAAGTAGTCCTGACTTTAGTATGTAGCGCCAGGGCCCATAACCTGGTGTTGGTTACAGGCGGGCAAGGGGGGTTCGAGGAGATGTCGAAGGAGTGCTCCGCCTGTAGTGAAAAAGGCAGGAGGTTGAGCGAGAGGGAAAACGAGCGCGGGAGATCGAGCAAGAGCGAGACGAAGCCGGGACTTTAAGAGACGAGTTTTTGGAGGGGACAATACAATGCTTTGATACTAGACACTGTTCTGATACAAGGTAATTCTAAGAGTCTTTTATACAGTATTTTATAGGAGTCGATAAAGAGAAATGGAGTCGGAACTAAGGGCCAAGAATGTAAACAAGTCGGGGATATTCAAACAGTATATGGTCCGGTGGTGTGTCCGTACGATCGCGCTTGATAATCTAGGGTTTTATAGTAATAGGAGGCGAATGGAGTAGAATGGAATGAAGTCTGTCCGGAATACCTTTGGCGCGGCTCTCTTCCGCCGCGCACCCTCAATTCTCCAACAGATAGTTGTGAAGATCATGGTCGAGCTGTTCTCCACCCTTGCCCTGGTGAACAAACAAATCGGGCAGGGACGACTGAGTGAGTCCATCCTCCCCAATATGTTACTTGACTCAGCACGGCGCAGAGAAAATTGGACAAAAGCGCTTGGAAGAGAATGGGTTCGAGGCGGTTCTCCAAAGGCTGGATAGACTAACCCAGGACGAAGCTCGGACCGCCGCAGCGCAGACACTCCAGGTTGTCTACGGTCTTGTCCAGAGTGTTAGAGTGGTTATCGATGGTGAGTAAATCCTCACTCCGTTTGTCAGTCACACTTATCTGAATATCTGTCCAATTAGAATGCAAGGCGGCTACAGACAGTATCCAGGAGGCTTCATGTATGTTTGCCTGCGAGAATAAATTAGTAGCTTTATATCTGACTTGGTGCCAGCGATCACGCAACAGAATGCGATCGACATGAACAATTCGAAACGTCGGTTATATCGTAATGCCGCCACTATTGACTAGGGACACTGAAACTGCCTCGCAGGTAATCAGTTGCAGCAAGATGTTCAAAATTGGCTGTCTACCCCAGATCCATGGGAAATTCACAATGTCCTGTCCGAAGCTCACCATAATGGAACCTCGACGTGGTTCATCCAAAGTGATACTTTCGCCGAATGGAAAACGTCTGGTTCCCTTTTATGGATTCACGGAAAACGTTTGTGCCCCTCACCCTTATTCTCTCACTGAGCCTGACGATCTCGATTTTGAAGCCGGCTCAGGAAAGAGCGTCCTTTGGTATGTTAGATCTCCGATATACTCCGTTGCGAGAACTCATTTATCGACAAGTTCTACGATCGTCGAGGACATCGACAGCATGCGCAAGGCTGGACTAGCCTCACTGGCATTTTTTTATTTTGACTTCGGGGACGACAAGAAGAAAGATCGCCGCGCCTTGCTGTCCTCCTTTATTTTTCAGCTTCATGAGCAATCCGACTCCTACTTCAAGATTCTTTCTGATTTCTACTCGGCGCACCGTCGTCGTTCGCAACTCCCTAGTGACGACGCACTCACACGATGTCTAAAAGACATGCTAAATTGCCCGGCACAAGCCCCAATTTACATTATTGTTGATGCACTCGATGAGTGTCCCAACACTTATGGCAGGCCGTCCCCCCGTCAAAAGGTCCTAATGCTCGTGGAGGAGCTTGTCGATTTACACATTCCAGATCTGCATATATGTGTAACTAGTCGCCTCGAAATCGACATCAAAACTATCATTCGTCCCTTGGCAACCCATTCCGTTTCTCTTCATAATCAAAGAGGACAAATGCAGGACATCCTCGACTACGTCAGGTCCACTGTTAACTGGGATCTGGGTATGCGAAAATGGACAGCGGAGGACAAGGAGCTGGTCGTTGATGTACTTTCGCAAAGAGCTGATGGGATGTAAGACGTTGAAAACGCGCACGCTTTTTAATGTTCACTCATACCTGTAATACAGGTTCCAATGGGTTGTTTGCCAATTCGACGTCCTCCGCAACTACCTTCCGGGACGTATCCAGTATGCCCTGGATGAATTACCGGGGACCGTCGATGGGATGTACGAACGCATCCTACAAGATATTCCTGATACAAAGTGGGAATGTGCCCACCTTCTCCTCCAATGTGTACTAGTGGCGCATCGTCCCCTGCTTGTCGAGGAACTTGCAGAGTTTCTCGCGTTCGATTCCAAGGCAGGTCCTATTCCCAAGTTTTGGGCGGGTTGGCGACTAGAAGACCCAGAAGATGCTTTGCTGTCTACGTGTTCGGGTTTGCTCTCCGTCGTCGAAGCAAATGGTTCCAGGATCGTTCAATTTACCCATGCCTCCGTGAAGGAATTCCTAACTTCCAACCGTATCGCCATACGAGGGAACAGCATTTCCCGATACCGCCTTCTTATGACACCTGCTCATACGATCGTTGCGCAAGGCTGTCTCAGCGCCCTGCTGCGGCTAGCTGACCAAGTCAACATTGATAATCCCGCGAATTCTCCTCTCACCGACTATGCTGCCAGGTACTGGTTGGACCATGCCCGGTTTGAGAATGTGTCGCCATTCTCGCAATATACGCCAGATTGTATGAAAATTCTCTTCGACCCAAGCAAGCCATGTTTTGCAGCCTGGACATCCATATATAGTCCAGACGAATTCCGGTCACCACACCCCCCCTCTGAGAGCTCGTCTCAACCCGGAGGAACTCCGTTACATTATGCGGCGCTGTATGGCTTATATGGTGTGGTGGAGTTCCTGGTCACCGAACGCCCGCAGGATATAAACGCCCTGAAGACCTCCCACAACCAAACTCCGTTGATTGTGGCATCTAAAATGGGACATCTCGAAGTTGTGCGTCTTTTACTCCAACATGGTGCGCATGACGATGCTCGGGACGGGAGTAACCGGACAGCATTGCATTGGGCGTCCGAAAAAGGACGTCTGGAAGTCGCTAAGGTTCTTCTTACGAACAGGGCAAGTAGATACGTTCGAGATGACAATGGCGACACTCCATTGCATCTTGCATCGCGAGAAGGACATCTCGAGCTTGTAAACCCCCTCTCCTATTGTTGCGATAGAAACAACAAAGGCCGGACTCCAGAAGAGGAAGCGTCAGCAAATGGACATCACGACATCGTACAGTTGTTGCAGCGCGAGAGAGCCATGTGGTATGGCTAACTATGGGTTCGGAGCTACTGTACGAGCGTTCATTTACCTATAGTAGACAAACTTGTCCGTGGTACGGGGAATACGATCGCATGCGTGATATGTCGTTAGTAGAAGTACATTTCATGTGCACGTTAGGTGTGCTCGGGGCAGAGAGTGGGGCTAAGAAGAATGGCCACCAAGAGATTGTCACGGTATAAGGCTATTGTCCCGAGAAAAGAGGATAACGGGACAGCTGATAACAAGAAAGCCAAGCTGGCAAGAAAAGTGGGGAACATATGCAGCGAATAGAGAAACGTAATATTGACAGTAACTGGATTGAAAGCGCAATGGAAATTAGACCTCCCCAGACGAGGACCCGTCGCCCGCCGCAACGGGGGAAAAGTCACGGTAGGGCTGATGAAAACCGACTGCTCAAGGCCAACACATGGAGAAGAAAACCACATGACATACTAGCCAGTCACTCAATGGACCACGCAGGGAGGGGTAATACGAAGGAAAACGAATCGTGTGCATGACTCCCGGAGACAGCTACTGCAACGAGATAAGCGGGAATGAAAGGAGAAACGGCCCAACATAAGGAGACAATAAGTGAGACAGTACAACAACACGTAGTGTACATATCCCCGAGTCTGAACGATGAAGCAAGTGTACGGAGGCGAGTGGAAGGAGGAAAGGGGAGCACCTGAAAACATGAGTCCGAGTCCGGGAACAACTTCAGTATTCGTTCTGTACCCATTCATGTGGAAAAACGGACACGTGCGGCGGGGATCGCCAACTATTGTACATCCTCCCGGCCATCAAAGGGACCTTCCACATTCCAAATGACTGACATGCGGAATACGGGTATATTTTTGTGCAACGCTCGCGTGAGCTCAATGCCACTTCCGAGTCTGGTGTTCTCGCGACACCCCCCTTGGCTTCGATGACTCTAGCGCCGCCACCAGGTTGAGTTCCTTCGACTCGGAGATGAAAGACGGATGCTCGTCTTGACATTACAGAACCTGGTCAACATTCTTGGGACGATCTTCGTTCTATTGAACCCGAATTTGGGTCTGGCAGTAGAGTACTACGTCCTTACGCTGCGGGTGCCTTCAAGTTGGTCCGAGTCTGGCACCCGAACGTTATCCGTATCTTGAATGAATGCCAGATCTACCTTGAATGCGTGTCCTAGGATGGCATAATCCAGCGAGACGCAATAACGGAGCACATTAGATGGGATGGCTTCTAGACTCCCATCCATCCGTCGAGTCCTGCCGAACATTGCTAAATCATGTCCTGCAAAGTGTCTCTAACCCGCGGCGCCGCGAGGATACATTATGTTTACCTGTTTGTACATAATTAGTGAAGGACGTATAGCACTATTTCGCTGTGATATCTGGGTGACACAGTGTATAAGTGGTTGCCTTCCCACAGCTATTGTATGCCAGTCATAATAGACTGACGCGCCAAGCCTATTCCAACGCACTACGGCATACGGACCCCCGAAGCAAACAGGACTCGGGCCGATCGGTAACCACCGGGTTGAGCTTGGATTGTGTAGGTGGCCGGACAGCTAACATCGCCGCGGAGGAAACTTCCTCGAAAATGATCTGGTTGCTAAGTCCGCAGTATCACCAAATGGCGCAAGTTGTCGTCAAGCCCTAAGACGGAGATCGGCAAGAGCGGTGCAATCGAGAATCGACTTGTCGAAGGGTTGTTCATGCTGACGTGGCTGCATCAAGCCACCAATGGGAATTATGAAACAGGATGAGGCGAGCCCATGATTCTGTTGCCAAAGAACCCTAGCAACGTGGGACGCAACAATCCTCAGTGATGATTGTGTATGTGTATACTTGTCGGGTAACCCGCTCTGCGTCAAGAGAGTGCATCCGTAACACTGAAACTATTTGGGGTCGTTTGTAAAAGGTCCTAAATACTTACGTGTCGGGTTTGCAGACTGATTAGTATGACGTTGCGTCATCCCCAGTCAGCAGTTGTTGAGGACCCCACAGAGGTCGAAGAGCCCCTGATACATATTTCTTCCTGCGAGCGATATCGCACATCCAAGCAAGATGACCATGACAACGACCACAGGTCTGTTCGATGGTGTTGCGGCACTGTTGCCCGTAGGGTCCCCAGGCCTATGCGAAGGATAACGGAACGCGGCAAACGGAAAAATGCCACGTTTGACGCCACAAATCCTACGAGGTCTTTTGAGATGTACTGGAGCATGTATCCATGATTCCTCCCGGGACAGAGGCGCCAGCTCCCTACAAACAACACCCTTCGGTCGGCTAAAGGAGTAAACAGAGATTGGACGGTGCGAACTAGGCATGTAAAGGGAGGCTTGTCCAGATGCGGGCATCATCTCTGACTATCGCTAGTCATGGCAATAATACAAGCGACGAAACTCACCCAGTACAACACATAGTAGCACGTGACGGCACCGTCGGGCGCAACACGAAAATCGCATGGCTCCCAAGATCGAGGCGCCATGGAAGCTGGGAAGGTTTGATAGCAAAGGGAAATGGTGATCGCTCTCGATCCCCCCACCCCGAAGAATCGACTTGGCTCAGGTGATGCGGCGATTCTGGAAGAGGTTGGAGTGCCTGTTGGCCACTCCTCCACTCGGAAAGCTTCAGTGACGATCCAGGGTCAGTCGCCCCAGTCTAAGGCCCAGCCCGTAGGCTATACCTGTCCTGCGATAAGAATAGCGCAAGACATGGTTGACAGCAGTCGAAGATCTCGCTTGCCAGGCATGACTCCCTTGAATGCCGCACGGGCTCTCTCGGTAGGTTTCTGGGGTCGGTCTTTCGAGGCGAGAAATCAAGTCTAGACTGTGCGACGCTGTTCTTGCTAAGCCGAGAACATGTACAGTGGGATTAAAGAATTGAAATCGAACTGGAACCAACCGCGTTGCGTTGCCTTCAAATCCACATTCCCGAACCTTAATAATCTGGTATAACTTGTTTGTTCATATTTGGACTACTGTACTTGGCCTTCCACGGGTTGGTGACGTAAGTGTCGTCTACGTTTGGCCGGAGAGGGTAGTCACTGGTTTTTCCCCCGAAGAGATAGCTCTCTCAGCTGACCTTTGTGCAAATAAGTGAGGTAGAGGGCGAGAACGGCGATCTTTGAAGGTGCTGTATCAGGTTGCCATTTACGGTGGCCGAAGCTCACTACCCACACAGGGCGAAATTAAATTTTCAGGAAGTGACACCATGATGCCGAAGCCATCTTTACCCCGGTTGTCCAAACACCTTGGGCATGCGACTCTCCTACAAGTCGAGTCAGCAGTTGCCGCTTGTCTCCTTGTCTCTCGTAGTTCCGTTTTCTCCGCCGTGCCCCTCGAAGATTCCTTTCTCAGGCTGCAACAACTCGATCTCTCATAATTCATACGCGGTTCCGCAGTGATGGTATTAGGGAAAGAAGAAATGCACACCCGCTGACAATTGGTGCGGGCCTAGGGGGGGGGTTTCAGCAGCACCTACGTAAAAGCAGGTTCTCGGGCGTAGCGGTGGGACAGTGACAGACTTTCTTTCACAAACACATGCGGCACAGATCCACGCGCTTTCCTTTGATGGTACAGTATTGCGCCTACGCCCTCGGCCCCTTGACCAAAAATAATATTCCTCTTCGAAAGAACCAAACGTCATCTCGATCGTGGATGGGCCCGAAGGGCACTTTCGAACGCCTAGGCTCCACATGGAGAGCATTACTGGGTGCTCCCCGCGCCGTAGCTAGCCGGGCGTAAATCCACTGCTAAGCGCACCAATTGTACTGTATTAGGACCGCGAAGCCAGAAGTGAGACGAGAACGGCAGGTACCCTGCGGCAGGCCGTTGCAACAGGGAGTCATGACGCTTCTTCTTGTGCCTTGATTCCCACCATCGCTGCTCTGTACGTCCTAATGACTCTGACTTTACGGCGCAAATGCAGCTATAGTTGAGGGAGCAGGGAGACCCTCCACTCTTGTGGCCCCCGTATACCTTCTCCGGACGTTCTACGGTTATGCGAAAAGTAGATGTAGTACGTCTTATGCCCCCGCAACGTCATTGACGTAGTACACCTCCAGAAAGCTACCCCATCGCATCAGTCTGTCTGGACCGGCCGCCGTCCCACGAACAATGACGCCTGGCCAGGTGAAGAAAAAGCAGCAGAATTCGCGCTGTCAGCCAGCACTGGACTTGGGGTCTAGAAGCATCTCGCTGCAGGTAGGCTTCGTTCGGCTCTGCACTCGAACAATGAGAGACCATGCTTGCGGGCACGTTTGGACAAAAACGGGAAACCGGTTTTTTCCTTGCTCATTGCTCGCCGAAGGCTTCGTTCTTGCTTTTGTGAACACCCTCAACATCACGCAGACAGTACCTGCGATCGGCTGGCCGTTAGCAGCGGCCGGCTAGCAGGCTAGTCGGACAGACCCCGGTTTAGAAGGCAGTGACTTAGCAACTTGGCTGGCTGAATGCCCTCACCCTAATTCTTGGCACCCTGTACTGTGAGCACATGATGCGATAACCAATGCCGACAACCGTCCACGCCTACATGAACAGGACAAGCTTTCCCGCTCATTCGGTACCGCATATTGACAGGGTACCGTCATATCCTGCTTTGCGTCCTGTCAAGATGGATCGCCCTCGAGTCGTTCCCTTGACGCAATTTTGCAACCGTGTTGAACTGGTTCGTGGATCATCAATTCTCCCCTTGGAACTTCTCAGGGCTCCATAGCCATGAGGGCACACGGCACACACAGTCCGGTAGGGTATCCATTCTCCCCTTGGAACTTCTCAGGGCTCCATAGCCATGAGGGCACACGGCACACACAGTCCGGTAGGGTATCCATTCAACTACACCAAGTCCTACGTAACCCACAGGCGATTTCCCCTCTGCACCTCCGCGCAGTAAGACCATCTGATCATGTCATAAGTACTGCAAGTGCATGTTCTCGAAAATCTGCCCAACGACGTCCCCTCGCAGACACCAGGGCACATACATGAGGTCATACCCCACCCTCGTTCGGTTCGAGCATTTCCGAGAGAGAGGCGAAGTGTCGCTACTGTTTGACCGTACGTACGACATGTGGACTAGGCCCACCTTCGGTCCCGCGCGGCGGCTGGGCGTCGGTTAGCACGACTAGCACGACCAGATCGGCCCAAGTTGAAATGAAATGAGATCGAGCGAGCTGAGGTGACGACTTGACCTCGTGCCGGCGTTGCTCGCTCGTCTGAGACCATGTAAGTTACTTACTTACACGTATAGTCACGGTACAGTGTGTTGCACCATAGTGGTCAGTACGGCAATCAAACCCTGACTCTGGGAGTCGCGAACTGAGGAAGAAAAGACGACGAAGACTCGGAGTCCCACGGGGGTTGCGTACAAACCACCATGTGATATCTTTTTTCGTCCTCCTGTCTGTCAGACGGTATTGTATAGTCACGGTGGTGCGTCTCTTCATACAAGTACACACGTGCGATATGACGTATTATTACCTTGTTCACTTACTACTACAACTACCCGAAGTCGCATGGCATCAATCGGGGAACAAGTCGTCTCGTCACAGCGCGGGGTACAGCGACTCGGAGAAGTTGTCCCAATATGATATGACTTGGGACGGCAGTACCGTATTCCCGATTGACGTGTTGTGAGACGCTCCGAGTCGCCGTTATTAAGGGCGACCCGGAGATGAATACGAGCTAATATGACACCCTGCGACTCCGAGTCTTTGGTCATCGTAAGTTACTGTGATACTGTACCTTGGACAGTCACCAGTGCCGTAAACCCTGCTCGCTTGCGTGGTTACGGCTGCTGGCAGTGAAGACCAAAAGTTACAAGTTATCGGACTGCCTAAAGTATCGCATAATATGCGTGCTTCTTAGAAACTATATGTTATCAATGATGGGTTGATGGGGCTTGAACCGCGAAGCCCTTCGCGTGGACGTGACATCTTTCTTCCTTGTACAGTACTTGATACTATTTGCTACTTGTAACTGCTACTTTCTCATCGTACAAACCTCCAACATGTTAACTACTGCTACTATCAGCCGCGTGTATGGGGTGTTGATATAGGTGGGCCAGAGAGGCGGGACGGTGAGACATTTGCCATCGGTATGAATGAGATAAAGACAGAAAGGAATAAGGAATAACACAAGCGTGAGAAGGAGGGTTATAGAGATGCGTAGAAATGAGCGTGATATTTCCGAGTTAGGATGAAATCGTGTGTCCCTGGGCTGGGAGCAGGCAAAGCAAATGCAAAGATGGAGGCTGGGATAGTGACCGTGACCGTGATGGCGTAGAAAGGAAATTTCTATACACGAGCAATGAGAGAGATTGTTGTGAGCGGAACAACAGACCAGTGAGTAGAGAGAGGAAGGGATGAAATGAAAAAAAGTGACGAAGAGATCAGATGAGGATCGGCTGGGAAAGACAACGCCCACGGACCGCGCGCCTAGAACCTGCTTGCGCCAGCGCCGACGCCGTCCGTAGGGTAACCTGCCCAATCGCTGGGGAACATAGGTGGGTGGGGCTCGGGTAGCAACATTGGTGGGTGGATATAAGAGTTAAGGAAATGGTCGCCCTCATTCATGCCCGTGGAGCCGTGCAAAAAGTCCATTTGCACGTCGTTTTCGGTCGCGGACGACGGTGGGAGCATGGGAGGGTGGATAAAGGGTGACCCGTGCGGCTGGGGGAGCATTGGAGGGTGCCAATACGAGCTGTAGTATCCGCCTGCTCCGGAGCTGTTATTGCTGCGGGTGGGGTTACTGCTCCCACCAAGGGTCGGGCTGTCGCAACCATTGCCGTTAGACGGCGGGCTGCTGGCACCAGAAAAGGAAAAATCCATCGAGTTGCGTGCCGAGCCGGAACAAGATGTTGCACTGCTAGTCGAGAAGCCACTGCTATCTCCGCCAAAGGATGAAAATGAGACCGCCGAGCTCGGTGGTTCCGTTATGGAATCGTTGCTCATCCGCCTGCGCTTTGCGCAGCGCATCTCGACACCATTTTCCCCATCGGAGGCGTCTCCGTTGCCGGGGGTGTAGTCCGTAGGGTACAACTGCAACAGCAGATCGGGGTGATATGGCCCCGGGAAGTTGGCCATGTTAAACGAAGGATAGCTGCACGCATTGCTCGCACCGAGAGCGCCAGCCAGTTCGCTCTGCGTGGGTGCTGCATACCTAAAGCCTACGCTGTTGTGTCCCGCAGTAGAATCGACATCGACGTCGTCAAACGCACTGGCATTGGAGTCGGCAGCCAGTGTGGGTGAAACCTCACCGTCCGCATCAGCATTGGGAGATGGACGGCGAGATGCGCCTGGACTCGCAGATGGGGTCTCTGAGGGGTTGCCACTGCAGTTGGTGCTGCTGCTACCGCGCCGGGCATCATGCCGGGAACGCTTGCGAATTACGTCTGATTTCATCGAGATCGGGCGGGCGGCACCATGCAGTTTGAAACTGGGAATATTTTGCGGATCAGCCGGAGAGGGTAGAACAAAGAAAGAAGCATCGTGAGACTTACTAAAGTCCGCAACTGCGGGTTGACGAGGGTAGATGTGACGAGCGCGGTCAGCAACAGCCAAGAATAAATGGAATCGGAGATGCTTACGCATTGCAAACCGTTTTGCCTTCGTCGTCTTTTCGCCAAAGGGGTGTTGCCGTCGTGTGGCAATTATAACATTGCGCTTCGGAATCAATTAAGTCCTGCTAAAAGAGTGAATTGCAAGGAGCGCACCAATGGTATCCGAGGACTCTTGTCGGGGTGCTGCCTGGGATCGTCCCTCACCGTGGTTATTCCGCATGCTCTTCGGTCGCGGGCGCTTATGCTAGGTTACGTATACTCAGTAATGAAGAAAGCCCGCCACGGGTGGCGCGTACCAGCTTGCAGTAAAGCCCACATGCGTTACAGTTGAGCTCGTCATTCAATCCGCGACGCCAGAGCGGCGTGTGGGTGGCACCGCAATTTGAACACTCGGCCTTGACGCCTCCAGGCGCATTGCTGCCATTTGCTCCCGATGGCGGGAGCGTCGTCGGGGATTGGCCACAGTTGCACCGGGGCCAGAGGAGCGTGTGGTCGCACCTTGAGTGCGGAGGCTGAGCGAAGGCCGTGATGAGCCACACCCGGTAGGCGTATCGCTGCGGTGACCGAGCTTTTCAGGAGAGACGGTCTGCTCCTGTTGGGAGGCGCGTCGAGCAAAGTGAGCCTGAGAAAAGGCAGGATGATGGTGCTCGAACACCTCCATCTTCATACCAATATCCGGCTCCGTCTCCAAATCCAGGTGGCACGGGTGAGACTGGGAATCGGTGGAGGATGTGGAAGCAAAGGCGGGTACGGACCACGCCTCGGAGCAGTCACCAGGCTCCAAGAGAAGTTCGTCAAGAGGGAGTTCGATCGTTGGGCGGACAATGTCAAAAGAGTCGGTGGTAGGGACGGTGTGACGGACGCCTTCTCCGTAGTTCATAGGGTTCGTAACAGTGGGAATGGGACATAAAAGTGCAGAGGGACCAAAGTCGTTAGAGAAGAGAGAAGGAAATCGAAGCAAGACGTCTTGAGGGGTACCGGTGGCGTGTGTATCCCTTTGGCTACAGTGGGTGAGAGTGTCGTTGTCATCGTTCACATCGGAAGGGACAGACGCCGAATCGAGTTGTGTCTCTCCTTGGGTGGTTGTGGAGCGGATAACGGGACGACTTCGGCGAGTGACGCTGTCCTTGAACTCAGCTGAAGGCTTGAGGTCGGGCTTTTGTACGGGGGCAGAGGAAGCACCATGTATTGGCTGGTCAACAGAGAAAGTGAATTGCATGCGCTTGATGGTGCCAGGACGACCATTGAGGGTTGCCTCTCGGGATCGCTCCCTCTCTGCAGCGCGTTGTCTGATAATGTCTGTTGAGTGATTGCGCTTGAAACCAGGTGCCTCTAACTCCTCAATACTCCTGAAACATTGTAAAATTCCGACATGCGGCAGGGAACACGCGGACGAGGAAATGTGCGGGGGCGGGGTAGGACATGGCAATAGCACAAGTCGTCAGGGTGCAGTGTTACGGGTAGAGCGGTCCGGAGAGAACGGACCGGCCTTTCTCCTTGTCGAGCTTGTCCCCCATACACTTGCCTAGTTTCCTAAACTCTCGCTTTGACCTGGCGCTGTCAACGTCGACCATAAGATTTTGAAGGTGCCATAGACGCCAGCTGAGGTTCTCGAGACGCTGCCCTTGCTCGAGGAAGCTAGCGACTTTGGTACAAACCTAAGCGAGGTTGAAGTGTGTGAATTAGTGGCGGTGAAAAGGAGGCAAGATATGATAAGACCAGACCTTCCATGTCTTCGTGAGAGCATCGGCGTCACCGAGGTTTGAAAAGGCAATAAAGGACTTGTTGCCCTGGAAAGGATGAGGCATTAAGGGGAGGAGAGATTGAATATCGAGCATGAAGCGGGCTCCGAGTGGAGGAGAGAGTGGGAACACACTTTGAACTTGAGATTTAATATGGACGGCATTTAAAGGAAGACTGGAGGGAAGGGAAGGGGTGGAATGAGGCGGGGAAGAGAGGGGGAGTGAGTGTCCTTTGACCGAGCAAGTATACAAGTATCTCGTCCTCGACCTGCGTTCTTCCTCTTGTTTTTTCTCTTTATTTTTATTTGCTCTTCGATCACTATCTTCATTTTAAACTCAGATTCACAGGTAGACCCTATCGTAGTCTATGGTGAGTGAACAAGGCACTGTGGCGGTCGACGATAGATCCTTCCTCCCATAAACGACCATCTCTAAACATGGAACGTTCATCAGAATCCGTTTTTCCTCCCGTTCAGCCCAGCGTACTCCTTCTCCTCATGATCAGTTGACTTCCCTCCTCGTGGCCGGTCATTTACTTTTCTTAATCCTCACACGCTTTACGACTTTGATAGCCCATGAAAAAATCATCATATCCAAATTCCAAATCCCATATTTCACATTTCATATTCCGAATCCACGAAACCACTTCCCCGGGCTTCTCTCCGCGGACTGACTCTTCACGCCCGCCACAGGTCTGTGTTTGTTTGTACAGTACAACTGTTAACAGTTAACACATAACACATATCATTTCAAATTCAGCCCGCACCCTCATTGCTTTGACACACCCTCCCTTTCAGAAGCTTCTTCCTTCCTCCTCTCGTTATCGTCTAGAGCTTCTTCTACGTCAACACTCCCTTTCTCACCCTCATTCTCTGCCCTCCCGTCCCTGCGGCGCCAAACTTCGCTCCGCCTCAGTGTGCACGCATCACAGCTGGCACGTGCCCATGTGCCAAGGAGTGGTACTCCATTTCGCTTAGCCGCTCACTTCTGATCCAGAAGGCTTGCCACGATTCTGATCTCACACGTTCATCTCCTGTCCTTCCTTCCTCCCTTCCGTCTAAACCCTTGACCCTATCCTATCGCCGTTGTTCCTGTAGCCCTTTCTCGCTGCTCAAAGCTCACTAGTAATTAGCAGGGTATCCCCGCGGGTGTCTGGAGCCCTGGCCCGTACCCTTACCCCCAGTTACCCCAGCCCATCTACCCTCGGGTAGGAGGTCGGGATGAGTTAACGCGGGTCGCGCAGGTATTCCATGGGCAGAGGGCATGTAGCACGAATTAATTACCCGCAAATAGCGTCCGGTTCGGTATTGTTAATTGTGCCGCATACGGCTCCCCACCGACGCGTCAAAGTGGTCAAACGCGTCCGGTCCAGGATTGAAGTTGAAAAAAATATTATTATTGATGTTTTTACAACCTATCTTATTGTCCCGCGTCAGGGCCACGACGCGTGCCGCGGTCGTCCCGGTCGCAGCCTGACGCCCCGAAGCCGGAGGGGCAGGAAGGGCCCCGCGCTCCGGTCATAACGCGAGGCATGACTGTCCGAAGTCGCCGCCAGTCGTCCTAAGTTCAATGCGGGATGGGAAGGCCCCCCCGTCATGCCACCAATGCGCTCCGTGTGGCGGTGGTGGTCGGCCACCCCAAAGTCGAGGGCGAAGTCATGCGGGTGATGGAGAGGAGTGTGTATGGCCCTGTGTCGCTGTCCCGTGCCCGGTCGTGGTGGGCCGTGGCCATTTCCGCCGCCCCCAGGCCCACGAGGGGGGACATGGTCCCTGTGCCACGATTGTGACGGGTGTCGTCAAGGTCGTTGTCATTGCAGACATCTAGAAAGAAGGAGCAGCGGTGGGGCCTAGCGCTACGCTGGTGACGAGTGTCGTGGTGGGGTTGTCATCGTTGTCATTGGCGCCGGCTACTCCGAAAGGAGGCGGGGGGGGGAAGTTCTTACTTTGTGGGGGCGACGAGTGACCCATTGGCCGCTCCCGAAAGGAAGAAAAACGCACATTGAGTCCGGTACAGTAGCTTAGAGACCTAGGTCCTTCTCTGGTTGCTAGGACTTGACAATTGTGGGCGCGTGGTGGCAGCACGGTGTTGACGGCAATGGTGCTTGTGGTGGAGACGAGACGAGACATGGGAGCCCTAACTAATTAGGCAGGTTAGTCCCACCATCTGCCACAGTCACACTGGGTCACAGTTAGCCTCCAAATCAGGCAAATACCCAGGGGTTGCCAGTGCATCATCATCCTACTCCGCTATCACTTTCCTTCCAATCTTGCCAGTGCTCGCTCTCGCGCTACCTCGACTTGCACCCCGTATTCGTCGTCACTAGCTCTACAGTCGCAGCCCCGAACCCAAAAAGGGACGGAACGAGGCCCATCGATATAACATATGACACTCGAAACGGAAAGGGAGTCCCTCCATCGATAGTGGCTGGCGCCCGATCTCTGGTAACCGCATCGTCTCACTTGGACACCGGAGGTTCTCTTATTAAACATGGGAAAGGAAAAAGTAAGCCAAATAGAAATGACAAATAAGTTATGTGTATCTCTTTCGTGGCGCTTTGCCAAAGCAATTGTTTGCGCTTCACTGATGTTCCATTCTTTTTGTGCTTAAAATATATCTCTCTTGCTCGTTCTCTCTCTTACCTCGGGGAGTTAGGTTAACTTGACCGGGTCCGGGATTCTTCTTGCGTAAAGGTCGCAGATGCGCCATGCACTCGTTCGCTCATGGGGAGCTCTAATGGAAAAGAGCGAAGAGGAAGAAGGAAGCAAGAAGGAAAGAAGTTCCCCCCCATCCAACGCGAGTCCCGGCTGGTTGAGACATGCCGTACGTACCCCCTGGAAGAGGGCTTGGCGCTGCGCTGCTTGTGGCCACCACCACTACTACTGTAGTGCCACTGAATACAGCATGTGATAAAAGTAATAGGTAGTCGTCCATGATCGCACGTTTCGTGCAGTCATGCTGCGCGCTCTAAGGGCTGCGCTCCGTACTACAAGAAGCCATGGGATCGGTGGGCGGGTAGCAGCAAGTCCGCCCCGCCCGTGACCGACCGTAGCCGTGCCAACTCCGAGTCGATGCCTTGACTCAACTTCTTGCCTTCCTTCATCTCGTCCTTCTCGATCGTATCTTGCACGGACGGTCAGACCACGGACGTGCACGCGATCGTGCTGCTATTATAACTTACAGCCACGACACACGAGACGAGGACGTATCAGCGATCGACCAAGGAAGCACAACAGGACGGAGGAGGGGAGGGGGATGTACTCCTGATGTACGTAGTATGTAATAAGCTGTCTGCAGGAGCAGCGCCGACATCTCGCTGCGTCGCCTTCGCTGTACGAGTCCTTCGAGTCACAGCTGGCAATCCGTGGCGCGGCGCTGCCCGCCAAGTGACAGGCACACCCACCCGGGTTGTGCCAGCCATGCAGGTCAGAGGTCCTGATGGACAGACAGCAGACGCATTGCACACATACATGCGCCACGTTCCCGGGCAAGGCGGGATGGATTAGTGGACGCCAGGACGGGACAGGGCGTGTGTCTCGCATTTCCAAACTGGGACGGTGTAGCAACACATACATATGCTGCATACGGTTACCTGCGTATCCATCAGTCGCATCCAACCCTGGTCGACCTGCATATCTGCCTTCCTGCCCGCTCGTGGCTAGTGCGTATCAGGGACGCTAAATGAGTAAACGTGTGGCGTGTGTTTGTGTGTGGGTTCGGGGAGTCAGATTCGCCAAGGCTAAGGAATAAATGAAGGCACCGGAGCTTGAGCGTGACTTTTGCGAAGTCGTGAGAGAAATGAAATAGGCTTGTCTTCTTTCCTGCGAGCTAATATGGCAATGGCAGGTATGTGGGTGGAGCCCAGAGGTGGCGTGGCAGCAGCACAACATCCGTATCCAAAACACACAACTTCGTTTTTGGACTAAGGAAGCTCTCTGCCCGTGATGTCAGGGAAGGAGGACGGCCCCCGTTCTCGTGCCCATACCCACGCACATCGTGTGTGTGCCAGCCCATATCTTTGCCGCTGCGCTGATTTCCCGGCCCCTGGCGTCCAGTTCGGGCGAGCCGCCGCCGCAGACAGCCACCTACTAGAACGGCAAGAGTTGTTTTGCCACGTACATAGTACGATCTTTGGACACCAAAACAGAGCTGTTAAGCTATCATTACCGTGGGTGAGAGCTCCGCATGCCGCTTTTGGGAAGCCAGCGATCATCCGAGGCACCATCTATAGAAATTCGTAGAACTTCAACTGGGTCCGACGTCCGGGCTCGAACTGCCTCAAGTGGTGGTGGGTCATATTAGAACGTGCGTTGTGCCCATGCGCTGTCATATTGCGCTAGTCCGAAGACCTGAGGGAGTCGCAGTACGCAGATCTCCGCATGTTTGTGCCATGCGTGACCAGTACGCCCATATAGCCTGCGCGATGGACCGCGCACTGGCTCACAGACATAATACTGTACTGTTCCCTGAGTAACTGTCGTATTGTATTCGACCTGAGGCCACAGCGGAGATGGCTGCCAGTTGCTGACTAGTTTTCCCTCGGCTGGGTTTGCGCCACTGACCACGGGGCCGACGGAGAATCGTCGAAGTGTTATCGTCGTTTCTTGTCGTCGGTGCTTGTAACGGAGAGTACGGTATAAACCGCTAGAAGTACAAGGTAAATAGGGTGGCTGAAAGCATGCCTTCCCCTCGTAGTTGCATTTCCAGACATGGAAACGTCCGTGGTGAGGGAAACCCTACAAATCAACAAATAAGCCCGCAATCTGCGAACCGCGGAGGGTTTCTTGATCTCTCCCCCTATTGGTCTCTGCCCCCGGAACAACACGTTCCCGTCCGTCCGCCGTCCGACTGTCGTGAGAGCAAATGTGCGAAGACGAGAGGGCTCGGAAGGGCAAGGATCCTGCCATAACCTTGTATGGCTCCGAAAGTCAGTTCAGAAATATTAAGGTTGACGGCAAAGGGTGCACCCGCTATCTCTATGTCCTTTCAGGGAAAATAGAAAGTGTATGCAGGAGAGGAGTGGGGAGGCAGCCACTGCAGGCAGGGAGCTGATCAAAATGAAATGCAATGGGATGGATGGAATAGAAGCACGGCACGGAACAACCAAACAGAAAGGAGTGACCCGAAACAGCACGACGCGTACGACAACAGATACGACAACAGATTGCGCCGTGCGCCGTGGAACCGGATTGGGTCTGCTTCCGTCTGTCTGGTCGTACATCCCCACGTCTGCTCAAATAGATAAAACTGGAAGGGGGCATTGTTATGAAAAGGTGAAAGGAGAAGGAAGCTGCACAGGTAGGTTCATCTGTCAATCGAAGGGGCTCTACGACGGTGTGAAGAAAAAATGAACGAAAGCAGGGTGGATAGGCAGGCCCGTCATCGCGCTGCGGGAAATGGGAACCGTTAGAATGGCCTGCAGAATGTGGGGAAGCGGGGACAGTGGGGAGGTACGTGCATTGTTCTAGCACGCACATGGGTACGCTCTACAGCCGTGCGTGATACGCCAACGCGGGAACAGGACAAGGGGTAAGACAGGGCAAAGGGCAATGAAACGCAACACTCACCTGATCCCTCTAGTCCCGGAGAGACGCTTTGTCACCAGACTACCCCTGCACTATCGAAGGCCTGTCGTGTGTTGCGTCGACGGTTCGACGTTACAGCAGCTCATCCGGCTTGGAGAAAACGAGAAATGGAAGTACCTTTTTGCTTGGCGTCTGGGGCTCTTTCCGGGGCAGTATCACGGGATTTGCACGCGCCTCGCGCACGGCGTTTCTGGCACAGCGGTTATTGAGGCGCCAAAGGGCAGGCGGCCAGGCTTTATCGAGGTAGCGAAATTGTCAGACCTATTGTCTTCAATCACGTGTAACATTCCCAGACGAAGCCCCATCCAGGTCGATGTTGTCCTTGCTCCAGTGGGCGCTGAAGGCCAAGCGCTCTAGGAGCACTTAGGTGGGATCTGTATCTGCATTCGCACTGAAGGGGAAAGAGCAAATTGTTGGCGCCAATCACTGCCTAATTCTGATCGAATCATGCACCGTACCTCAGGGCGCAAGCTAGGTTACTGCGCGGGCCGCCCCAACCTGTCTAACGTCAATCCAGACCCAACGTGCCATGCGAACATACATTTTGTTGTGCCTGGCTTGCGTAAGGCGCTTTCGGGACTGTATGAGCTCCTCAAACTGAAGAATGTCTTGCGCAGAGCAGTTGCTAAAAAGAAGGAATACAGTGCGTACAAAAAGGCACATTCTAGGCTACAATGCACCAGACTGTCGCACTGGGGAGTTAAACACCCTGCCCAGTTAGCCATGAAGCCTTTTGCGAGTTCTCAGATGTTACACGAAAAAATTGGCCTTTGGGTGGGGGCAATTGCCACAGGGGTGGAGTTAGGCCTTGGGCCATAAGCAAGGCTGGGACAGCGTGCCACGACCTAGAACTGCAGACACCTTGCGGCATAAGAATTGGTATTTAAAAGCGCGGAGATATCGTACGTTTCCGGCAAGACGCACGTCACCTTAAGAGGTGCAGTCGGTTCATGTCGTTAATTCTAGCCCAAAGCAGTACTGTACTGTACAGTACATGTGCGATGTTCCTTCGGCAAAGAAGTTGAAGCGCGGTCAAGTCACATGATCCTGCGGGTAGCCAGGCGACACCCGTCACTTGACAGTGAGGACCAGAAATTATCAAATTCTGACTAGAAGCAAGCGGCAGGCAGACAGTCCCCAGAAAGGGTCCGAGATCCCACAACCAGCTCCGAAGCAGGGGATTGAGTTAATCCAGGTCGAAAAGACGGAAGAATTCCAGTGGCAGGGCGTTTCTGATGCTCACTGGTACCCAAGTCAGGTGAGACCTCGAGTGAAGCACAGAGGGAAAGGACGACATACCAAGTTATGTTAGTGAAAAAAAAAACTGTATCCGGGAAGCCAAATCTTGGCAATGAATCTTGAAAATTGTGGAGACAGGCTTTCCAAACCAGGTTCCCAGCTCGTCTCTTGAAAAGGCAGTTAGGCTACAAGACGTCACTGACCGTATGTCAACTGCAAGGGAATGCACAAGAAGCGAGGTCAGAGGGGGCTTCGATGAGAACATCCGAGACCATGCCGCAATTTCAAGAAAACACTCTCTGTTGAGCCTGCAAGGCATCTGGTCGCCTGACTTTAAGGGCCACATTGGATCAATTCTGATTGTTGTGCTTGAGTTAGAAGTTGCTGATTTTGAAAATACCCCTTCTATAAGAGGGGAGAGCATAAAAACTTCCAAGCGCTCGCACGGACCGCGACCCGGTCGAGCCATACAACATCATTGTTTGGTAACAGGGACATCCGAGGCCGTCACGAGTTAGAACTGAGAGCCGTAAACAAGACCAGGGCACCATATCGGTCGAAATTCCAGAAAGCGAGACAGGCACTTGGCGCTGTTCTCGAATAAAGCCATAATGGCTCCAAGTTGGACGAACACTAACTAAAGCGACGTGGTGCCAGAAAGCCGGCACAAGCCTCAAAACAAATAAGGAAACTACCTCGTTGCTCTAGACGGAGGGGAAGTTGCTGGGAGGTAGAGATGAAAAGGGAAAAGTGCTCACTTGTGACTGCCAGAAGACCCAGTTTCTGACGCACAAGGTGTACAACTTGAAGGGACACGGGAAACAAGTGAACATATCAAATCCAGGTCGTGGGATGTGGGGTCACATGATGAGGAAGTCACGGGACAAGTAGTGCATATAGCGGATCATGTGCGTACCTAGGTTGAACCCTTCCACGAGTCCTCGGGGGCGCGACCCCTCTCTGCACCGTGATGTGTAAAGTAGGCCAATGCAGCATGTAGAAAATGGGACACCGTGACGCCGAGGTGCTGAGTTACGACCAAGGCATGGTACATTATTGGTAAGCAATACTCACGACCATGTTTGGTGTTTCTCCAACACCCTGGCAGGGAAGTGTACTACCCGCTTACTTACCGACAACGTGTCCCGACCTCTGCGCTTTTGAGGGCTCTCTCCTTCCCTACTACCTGACCCTCCGCAGATTGCCGTTTGAGTCAAATAATTGAACCTACTACCCACTGGCAGTCGACAGTACTTTTCTTCGCATCCCGGTCCTTTTGAATGTACAACCAAGACAGCACCCGGTGTATATACCTTCTGCTGCGCTCTGCTTCTTGCAGGATACCTCATAGCCCATAGGGTGTAGATAAATAAACCGGCGATCAACATGTGTTCAGTGCCTAAGAGAAAAAACAGCCCTTTTATCTCCCCACAATATAGAAGGTCTACTTGCAATTGCGGCGGCGGCATTCTAACTTCTCCGGTCATCCACCCCCTTCTCGCTCACATTGACGCTGTGTACTTCGCTGGTTTAGGACCAAGATCTGCGTTCTCATTGCCAACCTGTCCTTTTCCAAGCTGCAACTTCACCCTTACCGGTCATTCCTTTTTTTGCCTTCCATGAATATGTGCCTCAGGTTGCGGAATCTCATGTAGCACTACCCATACATTCCACTCTACCACCTTTCCTTTCATAATAGAGTTTCCTTCCATTTCCAAGCTGCTCCCAGGGCCATGTAAGTGGCCACCGTGGCGTTCCATCAGTTTACGTAGGTGTCCTCCTCAGTTCCTCAGTGAGATAGCTCCAGTGACCCAGAGAACGTGATGAGGTAACGCTGGTATGTGAATGGCATCTTGATGTACAACAATCGCCGTGGGTGCATACCATCCAGGTCACACGAGCGGCCTTGAAGTTCATTAATCCAATTCGGGGACCTTCAGCTTGTTCCTGCGGTACATCTACTCACACCTCGACATCCCCGGCTCAGCGACGTCACGGCCATGCTCTTGTTTTCATTGGTGACTCTCCTCCCCTCGGCGCTCGCACAGAAATAGTATGTCTATCTGCCTCCCAAAAGGACCACGTTATCCCAGTTCATGAAATACTTCAGATGTGGCAAGTGTACAAGATCAGTGATGCTGTCGGTCCTCCTTGCGGCCAATCCCCCCTGCCTGCGTCCACGACCCTTATTGACTCTAGGATGCAACCCTGCCCTAATTCCGTTCCCCTTGGAAGATCTCCCAAACCCTTCAGTTAGTATGATCCTTGTAGACGCGGAGCCCAGCCTTCTATCAATTTCTCGTCTCACGATATTTTATTGCTTGTGAGCGTGTCACTTGATGGAAAACTTCTGACTTGTGGCGCTGTACCTTTGAATAGATCAACTGCCTTTCCTTTCTCTCTCTCCAGAATCTCTCTTCGCCCGAATCCGTACGCTCTGTCTTGTACAGCGACACTGTCGACACGGAACAGCCCTCGTATTTGTTCTCACAAACCTGACTTAACCTTAACTCCGGTCTCCCCCTCCTTCCATAGGCTTAGTCACGAACTTGACACGCGGACTGATGTCTTTGCGAGTGCATGCGCAAGAGACATAAGAGCTGATCTTCCCTTTAAGATCCTATACCAACTTTGGAGGATGCCTAGATGACAATGATACCGTATTGGAGTAGCCAGAAGCCAAGGGTGCGAGTTACTCAACGTCTCACGTCGACTAGCTCATGATTGCATTCGCACAGGTTGAATGTGGTTAGTATGGTTAATCTATACTATTTGGGTCTCCCGTAATACATTGGCCCAGGTATATCCTGTCCCAACTTTTGACAATTTGATAGCGTTCAATCCTATGGTCGACAAAATAGATGAGGTTGGCTTATGGCTCATCTACAACATTTGTTGGCGAGGCTTTTCTCCTACACCACCACTCACCAAATGGGATACCTGAACTTGTGTTTGGTAGTGTGCAGTCTGGCGCATGGGTCTTTGGGTGTCCCGGGTGTACGATGACCTGTGGCCAAGCCGCAGGGTTGGCGCTCCTTTATCAGATAACATCCTGTTCCGTGGTTCAACGCGCGTGATAAGCGGAGGCAAAGTCATCTCAAATGGAGGGATAGGGGGTTCATACAGCTACAATATAACGACCCGCCTAGGCAGTCATGCTTGTGATGTCCTGTCAGAAGTAAGCAAATCCTCGGAAATACGCTAGTCAATAACCTCTACTTAAGGAACGGCGAATTATAATTCATTCAAGAGCCCATAGGCCCCCGCAAACCCCCCACACTTGTCTAGCACAACGCGCTCGATCGGCTATTTGGGCTCGTCCATCTTTTGAATCAGCAACCAGCGAGGTGGAGTCCGAAATATAGGCCCACCTTCGCCAAGAACCTTGTGGGCGATGTCAATGTGCTTGATAATGGGCGTCGACAGCCATGGGAAGGAATATGTCCGACGTGCCCCGGCTGGCCCGCTTTTCTGGATCTCTGCCCGGTCGCTGCTAAGTTCTTCCGCAGTCAATGATCGACATTCTCCCCACCTTTTCTGAGCGCGAGTCGCTGCGAGGGCTTGGTTGAAATCAGCCCGGTTCTCGTTGTTTACAACCCCCCCTCCTACCTTCACTTTTCTCCGTACTACGCGCTAGACACCACTAGCCAGTAACTTAGATGCCTACCTTGTCTTTAGTTCAAAACCGGCCCGACCCGGGACCGCGTCTTTACCTTTGTGTATGTTGCGGAATACAAGTGCTGACTCAAAAAAAAAAGTCGATGATCGACATGGAGAGCGCGCAGATGGCAGTGAAATGGTGGACGGCCTGGTCCCGCACATGCGTGGCAGAACCTAGCATGATGAGCTGAGGCCTCAGGTAGGATATGACATACACAAGCAATGTCCAGAGCACGGAGTTCGCGACCACAACTTTGACCTTCTTATCATCAAAACTGTGGCCTGAATACGAATGCGTGGATAATGTATCATTGGCTGATCAGAAAATAGCAGGTGGCAGTATACAGTTTCATAGGTACTTTCGCGGCGGAGAGTGAGGATGGCAAGAATGGCCAAGCGTTTACTAGTTCAGTACCAGGACCCTTCATCTAGCCTGGCGCCGGAGATTGTTGCCGTACATAGTCATTGCCCAGAAGAGGGAAAGGCCAGCCGCGATCATATACACCGGGATAAACCTCAACAATCTTAGAAGTCCGGCTAAATTAACTTACCTCCAGTTAATTAGCTCGCACTATTATCCGAGATTAGTGCGGGCGTTTTTCCTGCTGAAGGGAAAGTGCCGAACGCGACACCAGCCAACTGGGGCGGAGAAACATGCAGCGAATTGACAGTCGTAACACGGCGACGTCGAAAACGAATAGATACCAGCCGTCCCTGGATGAGGGTCAGCTGCCTGCTGCAACGGGGTCAAAGTGGGGGCAAGACCAGTGCATAGAGCAGAGAACAACATGGTATACTGATCAGTAAGAACACCTGACAGACCACGCCGGGAGGGAGGGGGCCAATAAGATATACTGTGAACCTGTGAACGAAAGAAGAAACAGCCCAAGACAAGGGGAAGGAGGTGGGGCAGTGCGATATGAGAGTGTATATTTCCTTGGATATGAACCACAAAACCAAGCGTACGGAAGAGGCGAGCGGAGGAAGGAAAGGAGACGCACATCATAAAAACAAAAGTGAGGGACTGCTTAGGTGTTTCTTCTGCGTCTCTTCATGCAGAAAATGGACAAGCGCCGGCATCGCCCACCACTGTACTGTACATCCCCCTGGTTATCAACTCAGACGCGAAATGGAGAATAGCACTTTACCATGGCTTGATGCTGCACGCTGCCAAATAGGTTCGGGTGAGTGCTTTTCCCGCTAGAGTTGGGCCATTTGATTTCGGAGAACATCCACAGGCTCAAGCTTCTCTCAAAACCGCCGCAAAACTTTGAATGAAGCATATAGGCGCATATTGCAGGAAATTGATGAGGGAAGTTGGGATTGACACTGATCGCCTACCAATGATACAGTTACCGACCGTCTACGCGGTGTTGAGGTCCTCGCGATAATGACGCGATTACTAGTAGGTTCGGCATGGAGGTGCGGCCACGCGTCTTTCCTTCACACGCCCCTCGATCTCTCTCAGGACATTCCCTAAATCCATGTTGTCTGCAACAACGGAGTCGTCCGAGCCCCCGCCGCTCTCGAGCGTTACCACCATGACTGCGCCGGTCATCAAAACAGTCTTCCAGGATCGCCCCTGCGACAGGGGCGTAGAAATCGATCACCATCGCTGCGCGCGCCTGTAGATCGGCTTATAGGACCTACAGTACGTCGCGCTGGTAGGGATGGTGGAGCCCGTACTGAAACACAAGTTTCAAATAAAGTGCTTCAGAACTTTAAGACGAAAACAGACCCATTAGATAAGCTACTCAGATGCAGGTAAGGTCAGATGGTGCTCAAACGTCTCCAACCGGTCTCAGATGAGGCTGACGGAACCGCTGATGCGGTGGCGTCGGTTGGGGACTCAGGCTTGGATTGAGAACGCAAAGCCAGAATCCGGTCATTTGCATGAACACCGACGGCAACTAGAATAACTGGCAATTTCGAATTTTTTTGTCAAAGGCCATGCATGCAATTGACTGCGACGTGGCTTAATGGTGACTACCATCTGACGGATACGAAAGAACATCAGGTGATGCGGCATGCCCCATTTAGATCTTCAGTCTTCAGTTTATTCGAGCTCCATGCCCGCGGGGCCGCTCAGGGCCCTCGGGCGAACTAGAGACCCTCCTGCCATCAGAAGTCCGAGTCACCAGTCGTCTTCGTTTCCCGTCATACCTTTGAGTCATGACACAGCAGCCACGTCATGCATACATGTGGGTACATTCTATCGTGGAGTTATGGCGGTGATGCGGCGAGTGTTGTGGGTATACCATACTTCCTCCTAACAGCCAGCTCTGCGATGAACTAGCAAGAATCGGTCTATGCTCCGCATGTTCACCGTAATTAGACCCAATACTACGTGTCTGTTGAGTACTCTAAGTTATCAAGTTGGCGGCATTCTCTGTCGCTGTCGTCACCTCACACGAGCTTCGTTAGAACCTCTACCATGACGCCGGAGTCGTCACCCATCTCTTCCCTTAGTAGATTTTGTTTCACGGATCTGCTCATCAACTCTGAATAATGGATCTCGCGGACGCGTTGACAATGCGATTGTCACGTGGAGACCAACCCATCAGCGGCAGGCACGGATCCTGAAGTGTGACGAGCACATGGTTGAGACACCGCGATCAAACCTTCAGATGACGGGCGGTGATGTAGGAGAATGATCATCAACCTTCGTCCCTCGTCCTTTATTCACTCATAAAGCACGTATCGCACGTGTAATCTACGATGAAAATTTTCGGGTGCAAACTCGAAGGCAGTTTCTAAATGGTCAGGGCCCACACATCTTCGGAATGCTTCCGCACGAACGACAACCCCTCTCTAGTTTGGAACGGCAACTACCTTATGATACGTTATCGCTGCCGGCGAGTCATAATGTACCGCGACGAGCTTCCAGCCCGCCTGGGCGAGTATGTCACGAAGATTGGTGATTGTGCGTTCCTGGCCGTTGAAGAAACCCATCATCTGCAACGCGTGCAACCGTGAGATCATTTGTCACCAATCGCACATTTTTCTTACCATACTTACCATAATGTCCGAGTTGTAAGTCATGGAGCCTCCACGGCCCAAGTTTGGGAGTAGAGGCTTTGGGGGTACGGGAAGCTCAGCACCAGGGATCTCATGTGTCGCTGGTTCATCACAGACACATGCCATCGGCTGCTCGACAATGACAATCTGCGTCCTGGGTCCAGCGGCAGCGCGCAGATGTTTCAGTATCGTAACGCAATACTTGTCCGCCCAGTCGTGGACTATCATGCGGAGGAGGTAGACAGAAACTTCTTCCTTCTGGGCATGCTGCGGTTCAAAGAAGTCTTGGGCTTAAGAGCTCATTGTCAGTTCCCATGACCGGAAATGCGAAGGCAAAAGTGGCTAAACCTTGGAATCTTACACGCCCAGACTCGACAGCGTCGGGCATATTCGTCTTCCAGTACTGTAACCGATCCTTTTCTCAGACACGTGCCCGTGATCAGGGAGGTCAGACTTAATGCACATACTTGGATTGCATCGCCTACAACAGCCTCGCGATCTTGGACGATGAAGCGAAGGTGGGAATGGTGAGTGGCGAGCGTCAAGGACTGCGAGCCAACGCCACCGCCAACATCGACAACTAGCGAGCCCTCGGGAAGGTTTCCCCAGCCGTACCCTGCCAGTTCAAGTTAGAGGGTGGTCCGCAAAGCTACACAGCGGGACAGAACCTTCGAGAATGGCATCGGCCGACGACATGTTCTTCAACCCAGTCATCGAAGCCCCGAATCTAGCAAGCCGCAATCTGTTCTCTGGAGTTTCATACCAACTCCACATATCGCCTTCGAAATTGAATGCCTTATTCAGAGCAGTTTTATCCGCTTCACTTGCATGTCCAAAGTCGGGATCGAGGAGAGTCTCCGGCAGATAGGCAGAGCTCTTGAAGGCCTCGTCGAGGCTGTGGGAACGCATAAAGATCGGGACAAGAGAGTCAGATGGGCAGCCCATACATATGTTCTATGATGGATGTCAAGCCAAGGGTTCCGATGTGCTTCGACTCGGGTCTAACGATCGTGAGTTTATCGCCCGCGACAACCAGACTTAGAGCCAACCTTGCCAACAGCTCCTCCACCGACTTTCCCGTGTCCAAAACAGAGGATAGGCGATTATTAGCAAAGACGTCCGGTGTCACCTCCGTGAATATATAATTCGTAGCAAGGGAACGGAGAATTCGGGCTGTTACATTGTTAACGGACAGTGTATTAACCATTTTTAATACGCACCCAGTTTTCCTGGATGAACATTAGTGGGCTTGGCAATATCCCTAACATGTTTACCCTATGTATCAGAAGGTCGGTGAAGTCAGCGGCGGTCAAAAAACTTGATGAATAGATCGATCGTTACCTGAGGGCCAGCATCTCGAAGAATCTCAGCGACATGGATGGTCATCGCAGTCCTCAGTGCAGTGGAAACGTGGAACTTCGTTGTGCGCACATTGTCAATAATCATGTGGTGGTCCCAGGGACAATAAAGCCCACCTGCATCGTGACATCAAGGAGTGTGAGCGGCGCGGGCCTTACGAGCGTGATGAGCTGCGCAGCGGCCGACGTGATGAACGATCCGGCCGACTGGATGATGGGATGCATGCGCGGCGCCTCAGTCTCGAGGCTGAATGTTGAATCCGAGCGAGGGAATGTGTAAGAATTGGCAGTAACGACGCCCTCAATCTGTTCGATTGAGGATTGTATTATGTTTGCGAGGGCCTTCAACTCCCCCAAGGTATCTTGGGACACCCTTCCGAAGAGGTCACGGTCAAATACTTCACCGACGGCCGTACTTGGTAGACATACCTTGCCGCAGGAGGCTGATCGGTGGTTGTCGCCGGTTGTGAAGGAGTTGCCTGAGGATTCGAAGAGGGAGACATTGTGAGTGATGAGATGGAAGTAGCTGGAGGTTAGATAATTTATACCTGGCCGTGGACAGCATCCTGGAAAAATCATATGGGTTCAGGTCCTTGGGAAGTCGAGATACTTATAATCAAATATGGGCTACGCCGCTACGCTAGATATTTGGCACTGTTTAGGAAATGAAACGGGCCTGGTCGTTAGAGCGTTTGGTATTGACGTGATCATAAATGCTTCTAAACACGTCCCCACATGGCGGCACCAGAGTCCCATGGGAAGTCTCTTTCGTGAATGGATCTTCATTTCCTTGCACGAGAAGAAGCGGCACCGGCTACGGCTGGCAGCTGACTACTGTTTTCAAATCAATTGAACGGTCGGGATGGCCGGTGACCAGGCTTTCTGCAATGCAAGTGCCATTTACACAACTGTAAAGGACCTTATGAATGAGTAGCGTCATGCGATCTAGATGTGCATCTTCTTCGATATCGTCAGCTCCTGCCTGATCGGAACTGAAATAAGAATTAAAATAAGATTACCAGTAACCTAACGCCTTTTTTATTTTATTTTTAATATAGTGCAAAATGTACGGTCGACTCAGGACCCCTTCGTCGTGCCGGGAGCTACTACTGTAGTAGTGGCGTGGCACAATGTAATGTTCAGGCGTGATGGCGCGAAGTCTAGAAAAGGGTTTTTCAGGGCCTGATGATGCAGCTAAGATTCCAAAAAAAAATAACTATTATTTTCCTATCAAAATGTAGGGATTTTTCTCATGGGCTATTGGGTACTGGAGAGTTATGGTTACTGTATGAGCAAAATTCCCCGCATGCCAACATTGTCATTCTAAAAACCTATGGGGCATGAGGGAGTATGGGTTATCAGGGTATGGGTTAGTCGACTGTATCAATCTCAGTGTAAGATAATCCGGTACTGATTATGAGCGCATTCCGCCCCATCGCATCTTCATTCTAGTGCCCACGACAACAAGTTCGTCTCGTCAGCGGAGATCGCTCCGTCTTCCTGTGGGATGTGACCACCGGAAGTACGATCCGCAGGATATCGGTCCACTTGACAAAAATTAATGTGGTGGAGTTTATTGGTGGCGCCTCCGTAATAGCGAGTGGCATGATTACTATATGTTTTTTGGCCGATGGTCACAGGTGCTACCAACCGTCGAACTACTAGTATGGGATCTTCGGTGGGTCTAACCATCGTACTTGCCCAAGTATCGCATATAGAGTCGATCTATTAGTTTCCAGAATCGCCAGCCGATACAAGCGCTAGAAGAGGCCCGAGACTCCGCCCAAACGCCCCACGTAGGATCTTCCAGGATCATGTCCGGCCCTGTCGACGGTCACGGCCGGACGTACGACTTGGGAAAGGGTGAACTCCGTACTGACTATATTAGGCGTACGTCCACCCACGTTGCTTAACCAAAGACTTTTGCAATGTGGCATTTCTGTCTCGACCAGTCAATCAGTCCTACTTAACGCACTGAAGCCAGACCGATGTGACCGGGTTCAATGACTTTCCTGGCCATGCCCACACTTCCTACTGTACCACTGTCGTGCCTGTTTCGGGAATGGCGAGGCAAGCGTTGTTGCAGGAGATGAAAACGGTGATCTTCTTGACGTAAGCCGTTCCTCATGTATGCCGGCGGCGTCCACCTGAGCTTCTCTTGGCACAGGCCAGTCCTCTGACCTCTCAAACCCAGTCCTCCGCCGAAGGTGCACCATAAAGTCGTAACATAGGACGGAATACCATCCCACGAAGGCTGGGGAATCAATTACTGCCAGTGCCGATGGCACTGTCCGAGTTTGGCGTTGTCCAGCATCTGGGCCATGAAACTTGTTTGGAGGTGACAACACAGCCATCGGCAGATCGATGCGAACAAAGAGAATCATGATGGTCATGGCAAATCGATATTGTATCGAGGGTGAACCCATAGTCATCACTTGGTTTGAGTCGCACCTTCTGTTGGCAAGAGAGCAGTAATCAGACATTTCTTTGTTCCGTTCGGCGCGCAGATTGTAACGGGACCCACCTCTTCGGGTTGCATTTTCCAACAGTTGAGTGTCGACGTGTTCCGCGGGTAGCTGCACGTACCGCACAGCGGATCCGCGGATAAAGCAGTTCTTCACTGCCACTGGCGTCTGGAAGAACGGGACTGGATAAGAAGTCTCAAAAGGTTCAGGGTAAGACTGAGCACACTATGTGAGGATGCCTCGCCAGATCTGCCACCTCGATTGCGTCCAAGCGAATATTTAGGAATCTACCAACACGATCAGGACCAAGAATGTATGGAGAAAGGAGAGCCAACCCTCACTGATCGACGGATTTCAGGGTCCCCGTGATAGACAAGTCTGAGTCATTCTTGAGTTCGACCGTGACGCGCTGATCAGTAAGAGCGCGTTCGGCAACGAGTTTGCTGAACATGGCACCGGCCAAAAAAAAATCACGATCGCGAAATTTCGTATGCAGCAAAGTGACCATTCTGACGGTTCGAGAGCCTCTGTCGCAGGGTCCGATTGCGATTTGATATTGAAGTTGTCCTGCCAAAAACAAAACAGGACCACTGGCAGAGTGGCCTGGAAAACATTGCCGCTGTCTTGCAGCTGCAAGACAGTGTTCTCACACGGAAGTTTTCAAACACGAAATCAGTGCCGAACGCTGCGGAACGCACTCCTAGAGTGTCTTGAAAACTGAGAATATCAGCTGGCGGTGCGAGTGGAATAAATGTCTAGATTCGAAATTTCCACGTAAAACAACGTACCACGGCGCGTCACTCCGAGTCCGAGTCGAGGTCAAGCCGCGTATGTACCTTCGTGATGACGCACGAGTACTGTAACCGCCACAGTTGACCATATACGTGTCCGGACCGGCATTTTGGCCGGTCCGTCACTAGAGATACTGTAGCACGACAGGCAAGAACGGATAAGCAGAGTCCACTTATAGTCCACTGTGAGATCAATTAATGTCCAATATATTGACCACTAAGTAGATTCAGTTGTTGTCGCAAATTATATTAAGACAATTGAATGATCTGTCGACCCATCCTTATACGTCACATGATTTAAAATAAGAATACACAAACAATTGAATATTAGTCATGTGCTTAAGAGAGAGCCCTTTATTTCCTGACGTATGTAAACTAAATTGTTATCTCACCCGACGCGCATCATCAATAAGATTATATAAACTTATTTCACTCTATTGTTTTAGTCTTAACAGGCTCTGATTAGCTTAACGCAGCGGGGCATGGAAAGGCATCCGTTTATACTGAATAAGATGAGACATAAATAATGTCTACAAATCAGGCTACAAATTTTAAATTAGAATAGTCTGCTAATTTGCTAGCGATTATCGGCCGATGGAGATCGATTGGCCCGATAATTTCCAGCTAATGAGCAGACTATTCTAATTTAAAATTTGTAGCCTGATTTGTAGACATTATTTATGTCTCATCTTATTCAATATAAACAGATGCCTTTCCACGCCCCGCTGCGTTAAGCTAATCAGAGCCTGTTAAGACTAAAACAATAGAGTGAAATAAGTTTATATAATCTTATTGATGATGCGCGTCGGGTGAGATAACAATTTAGTTTACATACGTCAGGAAATAAAGGGCTCTCTCTTAAGCACATGACTAATATTCAATTGTTTGTGTATTCTTATTTTAAATCATGTGACGTATAAGGATGGGTCGACAGATCATTCAATTGTCTTAATATAATTTGCGCCAACAACTGAATCTACTTAGTGGTCAATATATTGGACATTAATTGATCTCACAGTGGACTATAAGCGGACTCTGCTTATCCGTTCTTGCCTGTCGTGTAGTATGAACTTGAATTAGTCGACTGCAGTACTCAAATTTGCGAGCCAATGGTTGTCACATAACCCCTGCGTCTGAACCTGGGGATACTGTAATACGGTGTGCTTAGACCACCACGGTCTACCACATACACCGCACAGGCCCTCTACGGTAGGGAATCGTCACGGCCGTGACTCTGCTAACTTACCACTTTCAATTCTTACATCGCGGTTAAACCAAATAGTTGAAGGTGTAGTTGACTTGGATCCCCCATTACCAATGCGGTGTGTTCGTTTTACTACCACTTTTACTAGCTAAACCCTTCTTTCTGGCGGTAGTTGTCGTCTGGTCCGAAACCAAGCAGATTAAGTTAATAGACCCCATATTTCGCAACTTCTACATCCCACCTATCATCTTCGGTATCCTCTCCCACTTATCCGTCACCCCTACCGCTTACATACGTGCGTAGTGGTATCTCAGTCATCCGATGGCACCGAAACGCAAGCTTGTATCGACGGGAAGCAATGCTTGACTTCAATACAAAGGTGCGCCCCTTATTTAGCCACTTTTTTCCTGTTAACGCTCGATTCTCAGGTTTATGAATGGCTTGGTGGGTCACTCTCCATGTCCTCCGCATCACATGTCAATCATAGCTTCACCCACAGATTTACCGTATGTCCCTCTCAATCCGCCAGCTGCACTCGGCTTCCTGATACCTCCTCCGTTGCGGCCTGTAGACAAAGACGAGTGAAATCACCCCGAACAGATGCGTTACAGCGATAGCAACTTGAAGAAAAAGTACTAACAGAAAGCGGGGAAAACTCGGAAAGCAACTCCCAGCCAAGTACAAGCGGATGTTTGCAAACAAATCGTCTGTATCGAGTACATGGAATCTCTGAAGATGACGAGCGGGAGATCTTTCGGGTGCGCCGTGACCATATCCGACTTGCTTTTGCGCAGTATTCATACCCTGTATTCTTAGCGTGTACAACGTGGTATGGTACCCAATTATGCTGAGGAAATGAAGGCAGAAGGCCCTACTCCACGACAGACGCTTGTGTACGAGTTCGTCGCAGAGTTTGGGACGCCCCTCCGCTCGCTCGGCTTCAACCACCGGCGTGACCCCGCCTTCCGCTGGGTTGCCCAGTCGCTTCAGACAATTCTTGACCCCCGCTCCATCATCAAACGCACGACCACTACCACCTCTTAGCGGACGGCGTGGCTAAAGGACACCGCGCCACTCGACCTGACGTGGAAGAAGCGTGTGCAACACACATACAAGCTACTTATTGATACGCTCAAAGCATATCCGGACCGCTTCAAGGTGTCCCGCGGCCCTGCAACAATAGCGCTGATAGAACTCGTGATGATGGTTTTACTCGTGTTCGAGTTACAGAACAAGCTGTCGGCGTCACGGGTTGCGGATGCGTTGCTCGCGCTCCGCATGTCGGCATGCAACGGGACGAATGATCTGATGTAGAAGTCAGAACACATAGGCTATTACGTCGTCTTTTTGGATCATCTGGAGAGGTTGGGCGAGGCAGTTCTGGGATCAAACAGCGCGCAGGATATGCATGTCCCAGTGGACGTCGACCCACCTGCGAAGCGGCAGAGGACTGGCGGTGCCTACTCACTCAGTTTGAAGGCAGGTGAGAATACTCACATTCCGGAATAGATTATTCACCCGCTCCGCTGACCGCTCCAGCACATTCTCAACCCCCGCCCCCACCGCTACTAGCGCAGGCGGCAAGTCCCCCCGAATGGATAGTAATTAGCTTCTCTCTCAAGAACTCGCAATCGCGACCACAACCGCAGCCACACCCATCCCAACCTCTGACGCCGGGCCTGATGGTAGTCCCGCCATCCCCCCTCTCCCGCCCCCGCACCAGCACCAGCGCCTCCTACCGCAGACATGTACACAACTCCCCGGTCCTGGTTCGCGCCTTCCCCCCGCACTTCAGCATCCCATTCCCCAACGAAACTGGCCGCACTTGTACTCCATGTCCAGCAGGTTCGCCGCCCAGCCACCTTCGAGAATTTGCCGCCCCGCAGCGATCCGTGGGGGTAAGCCTGCCATACAGGGTGGACAGCAGTAGTTTGGTGTATCACATCCGCTGCCGTCCCGACTGGCGCAAGCGCAGGTGCCCTGCCCAACTGCGAGTAGGAGCACAGACCAGTCAGTGACGCCCATGAGCAGCAGCAGCTCGAGCGGAAGGCGCGGAGGTCCTAGGGGCAGCTGTGGAGGCGGAGGCGGTGTTGGTGTTGCCAGTGGGGAGAGAAAGTAGTAGCTGGCGGTGCTGTGGGAACGTGGTAGGTCGATATGTAGATACGGAATGGAGTTTGGCTTGGTGTCATAGAGGGGATGGGATGAGTTCGGCCATGGTCTGTTTTCTAAGTCCCAGTACAGATGACGGTGATTTTGATCGCAGTGTGGTCTTGTGTCTTTGCCTGTGGGTATTCAGAGTCAGGTGTCCCGTACTATGAATGCTATTGCCGAGTCTTCTGGTTTTGCAGCAATTGACCGTTATACCCCAATCTCGCCATGTTTACTTTGTTCGTAGTACAGCAAGCACAGTCAAAGATGTCAATTCACTTGTACGCCCAATGATACTGTGAACAGAGGACTCGGAGGCCTCGGAACCAGGTGACTGGGAGGAGGATAGACGCTCAGCTCAATACCGCCATCCCACGGGCATGAGGCTTCCATGAGGTTCAATCTTTAACCACATCCTCGTCGTCACTCACTCCCCTGACATGTCCGATTACTTGTCTAACACCACTTATCTCTCCCCGATCGAGGAGTTCGGACAGCATGCACCAGGACGTGAGTCCCAAAGCTCCCTGTCCCTGTTCCGTTCATTGTGACCAACTGGCGAATCAATAGAGCCCACCAGGAAGATATCACACTCACCTATTCATACCCTCAACGATTATGAGCTTCTCAATATATTCTACCTCTATCGACTAGACGTCCCGGATGAATATGACGAGAATGGTGGTCACAACCTTGATTGGGGCGGCCAACGTTGGTGGTACAAGATGGTGCAGGTTTGCCAACGATGGCGGTATCTCATACTTGCATCGCCATTACGGCTAGATCTTCATCTTCTATGCACCAAGGGTGTGCCTATAGCGAACATGCTGGCACATTCCCCACCCCTGCCACTCACCATCTATTTTCACGATAATGATCGTGAGACGAGTGCGGAAGATGAAGAGGGTATTTTGCTCGCGCTCAGGCACAGTGATCGTGTGCATCATATTGGCCTTTATTTACCATCCCCGAGATTGCGGAAGATCACCACAACTATGGAAGGGTCATTCCCAATCCTGGAACGCTTGTATATCCAGCCCCGGACCGAAGTCGATACAAGCTTGGTCCTTCCCAGAACATTTCGAGCACCGCATCTACGCCACCTCATTCTGTGGCACACTGGTCTTCTGATTGGGTCTCCATTACTCATGACTACCGCGGGCCTCGTCACCCTCTGGCTTGGCAATATCCCGCCATCCGCCTACTTACCACCAAGTTACTTACTCACCTGGCTTTCACTCATGCCCCAGCTGGTGACCCTGGGGATCGATTTCTACTCTCTTCTTCCCAACCGTGATGTTGAAAGACAATTGTTGGATACCCCGATCATGACGCACATCACCCTTCCTAACCTTCGCGTGTTTACATTCCAAGGTGTCAGCGCTTACCTGGAAGGCCTTCTTACTCGGATCAGCGCCCCTGTCCTCACTAGGCTCAATGTTATACTTTTCAATCAACTGACATTCACCGTCCCATGTCTCTTGCAGTTCATAGACACATCAGAAACCCTCAGCTTCAAGTTTAGCACCGTTCAGCTCACTTTCGACAGTGATTTCGCTCAGTTACTGGCGTTCCCACTTGGAGGACAGGGGATCTGCCCCTTCATGGTGCAGATCATGTGCAGACACCCCGCCTGGCAGGTATCATCCGCAGCGCAGATTCTCGATACACTTCAGCCAGCCCTCTCTGTTGTAGAGAAACTCACGCTCAGCCACATAGAGCACAATCGATCGTCAGAGCGGCACAACGAGGTCGACCGCACACAGTGGCGCCAACTTCTCAGACCGTTCAGCAATTTGAAGTCTCTTTATGTGCAAAATGGGCTCGTTGGAAAACTTGCTCGTTCTTTACAAACTGACGATGGAGAGCCACCGCTGGAGCTCCTTCCTAACCTGGAGGAGCTTGGGTATTCTGGAGGAGATGATGCTCGGGACGCATTTACCCCAATCATCGATGAACGACAGGTAGCAGGACATCCTGTGAACTTGACCATGGTCGATCCTTCGGCCTTTTCGCGTTTGTGGGTGGGGGAATGTGTGGAGCGCACCAGCGGGGGGCCAGACCGACCGTGATATTCGGAACATAGTATGGCTTGATTCATCTGTTCATCTTCCACCGGCACCCACACCTATCCCAGTTCTTGTCGTCATCAAGAGCACGAACATCCTAGTTATCGTGGTGATCGCGACATGGATCCTCATGGCTACCACATTTTTGCCATCTCTTCATGCGTAAGTCACGCATACATCTTATCCACAATCGCCCTTGTTTGAAGCAGAATGACATATCACCCTGTATGTACATGTACACTACCGCAGCTATTTTGTTTTGCCTTGCATCAACGTGCGCCTCCTACGTAGCACTTAACGACTGCTGTGGTGTCCCTTGTGCAGTCATCAACTCCCCCTCCGTCTCACCACACTGGTGATCCACTGACTAAGACACATGGTGGCCTGAGATAGCACCGTGCTTCGTTTCCAAGACACTCACACTCCCTTTCTCCGCTTCTCGCCGCCATGCCACTGCACTGGCACCTGCTGTGAATGTGAAACCTTCGCCGCCACCAGCTAAGCATACCCCGGCGCCCTCGCTCGCCTAGCGATTCTACCTCACAGAGGCCGACCGCCTCCGGTTAAAGTATCAACGCAACATCGGCGTGTCTGCCCATATAGACTCAGGAAAGACAAACGCATTTTATACTACACTGGCCGGATACGCGATATCCACGAGGTCCGTGCTTCGTCCCTCCTTTCAACTTTTCTGGCTTTTCGGCCTCCCGGCTAAGACGATTATATGGGTGGCCCAGGAAAGGATAATGTCGGGGCAAAGATAGATGATATGGAGCTTGAGCGGGAGAAAGGTACCACGACCCAGAGCGTGGCAACGTTCTGTGACTGGCCCGAGGACGCAAAGCCACCGGCCACGGCTGCCACCGGCGAACAGTATCATCGACACCCCTGGTGCGTCTGTCCCCACTTTCCTTCAACCTCTCCCCTTCGAGCTCACCCTGGTTCAGAGGTCATGTAGGCTTTACTATACAAGTCGACCGTGCGTTGCGTGCGCTCGATGGCGCAGTTTTCGTGTTATGTGCGGTATCTGGCGTCCAGGTGTGTTCTCCAGCAAGGGCCCACGCGTGCGTTCAGTCACGGGATTGTCATCATAGAGTCCGGGCCGAACGATTGCTGTCGACCGGCAAATGCGGCGGTATAACGTTCCTCGGTTATCCTTCATTGACAAGATGGGCAGGTACGTTTGTTTTCCCAACTAGTCCGGTCCTCTTTCGGTAGAACGCTTGTAGACTAGGCGCGGACCCATGGCGAGTGATCAACCAGATCAGGACAAAGCTTCGTATACTGGCTATTGCAGTTCAGGTTCTTATTGGCGTGGAAGATCAACTGAAGGAAGTCGTTGAACTGCCAATGACACCCTCCAGTTGATCCCTCACCTTGTGGGGTGGAAGGCTATCTATAACAAGGGCACAAAGGGGTGACTCGGAGCATTGTCCTTTCCCACTGAATGGTTCAACCTATGCGATCGCCACATAGTATCGAAGTCATCGAATTGGACGAGATTCCAGTGTCCGTTCTCGAGCTCGCCACGAAGAATCGCACAGAACTTGAAGAATTGCAACGAGATGAAGGTGAGTTTGTCTTGATGGGGAGCAACGCTTGACTTTAATACGAATATACGCTGCTTATTCGTCTACTGTACTAATCTCAGTTCTTTCCCGTTTATGCCTGATCTTCAGGTTCATGGATGTCTTGGTGGATGTCTCTCCTATCGTCTTCCGCACCATTTTTCAATCGTAGCTCTTCCACCTACTGATTTATGTACGTCTGTTAATTGTCTCGACCGCGCTCAGCATCGTAATGTTTTCCTGCGTTGGCGCCTGTATTAAAAAACGAATCAAATAAAGTCACTTGGTACTTATCCACGCGGAGCTAATGTGTTACAGTGACAGCAAGAAAAGGTACCGGTACAAACAGAAAGCGTGAAAATGGAAAACTCCCACCGACCGAAGTAATTGCAGATTTTTTTGTGTATCGAGTACAAGTATGACTGCCCAGGTAAGTCACGTCTCAGACCGGCCTCAGACGAGGCCGGACCGGCTCAGAAATTTGCTGATTTGCTGCAGTGATGCGGTGGCGAGTCTCTGGCGACGTGAGTCATGGGATCGAGAACGAGAACGCAAAGGCAGAATCCGGTCATTTGCATGGACACCGACGGCAACTAGAGTAACTGGCGAATTCGAATTTTTGGTCCAAAGGGTCCATGCAATTGATTGCGACGTTGCTTAATGGTGACTACTGTACCATTTGATACGAGTGGACATCAGGTGATGCAGCGTGCCCCATTTAGATCTTCAGTCCTCAGTTTGTTCGAGCTCGATGCCCGCCCCTGCCATCAGGAGTCTGAGTCACCAGTCGTCTTCGTTCCCCGCTCTACCTTTTGAGTCATGACACAGCGGCAACGTCATGCATACATGTTGGTACAGTCTATCGTGGAGTTATTGCGGCGATGCGAGTGTTGTGGGTATACCATACTTCGTCCTTACAGCCAGATCTGCGATGAACTAGCTAGAATCAGTCTATGCCCCGCGCATTCACCGTAATTAGGCCCAATACTACATGTCTGTCGAGTACGCACCAAGTTGGCGACATCATTCTCTGTCGCCGTCGAGCGCCTCTTTGAAACCCTCACCTCACACGAGCTTCGTTTTTTTTTTGGGCGTGACGCCGCGGCCGGAGTCATCACCCATCTCTTCCCTTGGTGGGATTCAAGAACCAGGTCCTTTGACAAGATTTCGATTCACAGATCTGCTCAACCCTGAATAGTGGATCTTGCGAACGCGTTGAAAAAAACGCAGTTGTCACATGGAGATCAACCTATCAGCGGCAGGCACGGAAGTATTTTGACGAGCACATCACGAGACACCGATCAAACCTCCAGATGACGGGCGGTGACGCAGGAGAATGAAAGTCAACCTTCGTCCTTCGTTCACTCATAAAGCACGTATCGCACGTGTAATCTATAATGAAATTTGAAATTTTCGGGTGCAAACTCGAAGGCAGTTGGTAAATAGTCAGAGCCCACACATCTTCGGAATACTTTCTGCGAATGACAACCCCTCTCTAGTTTGGAATGGCAACCGACTTCTGGTACCTTATCGCTGCCGGCGTGTCATAATATACCGCGATCAGTTTCCAGCTCGTCTGGGCGAGTAGGTCACGAAGATTGGTGACTGTGCGTTCCTGGCCGTTGAAGAGACCCATCATCTGTCATGCGTGCAACCGTGAGATCATTTGTCACCAATCGCACGTTCTTCTTACCATAATGTCCGAGTTGTAAACTATGGAGCCTCCACGGCCCAAGTTTGGGAGTAGAGGCTCTGGGGGTACGGGAAGCTCAGCACCAGGGATCTCATGTGTCGCTGGTTCATCACAGGCACACATCATCGGCTGCTCGACAATGACGATCTGCGTCTTAGGCCCAGCGGCAGCACGCAGATGTTTCAGTATCGTGAAGCAATATTTGTCCGCCCAGTCGTGGACTATCATGCGGAGGAGGTAGACAGAAACTTCTTCCTTCTGGGCACGCTGCGGTTCAAAGAAGTCTTGGGCTTAAGAGCCCATTGTCAGTTCCCATTACCGGAAATGCAAAGGCAAAAGTGACTAAACCTTGGAATCTTACACGCCCAGACTCGACAGCGTCGGGCATATTCGTCTTCCAGTACTGTAACCGATCTTTTTCTCAGACACGTGCCCGTGATCAGGGAGGTCAGACTTAATGCACATACTTGGATTGCATCGCCTACAACAGCCTCGCGATCTTGGACGATGAAGCGAAGGTGGGAATGGTGAGTGGCGAGCGTCAAGGACTGCGAGCCAACGCCACCGCCAACATCGACAACTAGCGAGCCCTCGGGAAGGTTTCCCCAGCCGTACCCTGCCGGGTCAAGTTAGAGGGTGGTCCGCAAAGCTACACAGCGTGACAGAACCTTCGAGAATGGCATCGGCCGACGACATGTTCTTCAACCCAGTCATCGCAGCCCCGAATCTAGCAAGCCGCAATCTGTTCTCTGGAGTTTCATACCAACTCCACATATCGCCTTCGAAATTGAATGCCTTATTTAGAGCAGTTTTATTCGCTTCACTTGTATGTCCAAAGTCGGGATCGAGGAGAGTCTCCGGCAGATAGGCAGAGCTCTTGAAGGCCTCGTCGAGGCTGTGGGAACGCATAAAGATCGGACAAGAGAGTCAGATGGGCAGCCCATACACATGTTCTATGATGGATGTCAAGCCAAGGGTTCCGATGTGCTTCGACTCGGGTCTAACGATCGTGAGTTTATCGCCTGTGACGACCGACTTAGAGCCAACCTTGCCAACAGCTCCTCCACCGACTTTCCCGTGTCCAAAACAGAGGATAGGCGATTATTAGCAAAGATGTCCGGTGTCACCTCCGTGAATATATAATTCGTAGCAAGGGAACGGAGAATTCGGGCTGTTACATTGTTAACGGACAGTGTATTAATCGTTTTTAATACATACCCAGTTTTCCTGGATGAACATTAGTGGGCTTGGCAATATCCCTAACATGTTTACCCTATGTATCAGAAGGTCGGCGAAGTCAGCGATGGTCAAAAAACTTATGAATAGATCGATCGTTACCTGGGGGCCAGCATCTCGAAGAATCTCAGCGACATGGATGGTCATCGCAGTCCTCAGTGCAGTGGAAACGTGGAACTTCGTTGTGCACACATTGTCAGCAATCATGTGGTGGGTCAGAGGGACAATCAAGCCCACCTGCATCATGACATCAAGGAGTGTGAGCGGCGCGGGCCTTACGAGCGTGATGAGCTGGGCAGCGGCCGACGTGATGAACGATCCGGCCGACTGGATGATGGGATGCATGCGCGGCGCCTCAGTCTCGAGGCTGAATGTCGAATCCGAGGAAGGGAATGTGTAAGAGTTGGCAGTAACGAAGCCCTCAATCTGTTCGATTGAGGATTGTATGATGTTTGCGAGGGCCTTCAACTCCCCCAAGGTATCTTGGGACACCCTTCCGAAGAGGACACGGTCAAATACTTCACCGACAGCCGTACTTGGTAGACATACCTTGCCGCAGGAGGCTGATCGGTGGTTGTCGCCGGTTGTGAAGGAGTTGCCTGAGGATTCGAAGAGGGAGACATTGTGAGTGATGAGATGGAAGTAGCTGGAGGTCAGATAATTTATACCTGGCAGACGTGGCCGTGCACAGCATCCTGGAACTGGAAAGGTCAGAGGGGTAAGGTACAACCAAATGAACGTAGTTAACTTCATCCAAGGATGATCCCCATTGATCCCCTAAGCGATGAACGCCCTACCGATTGTACCTGATCAGATCCTTGGAAAGTTGAGATACTTACGATTTCGCTAAATATGGGTTAGGCTAGGTACTTGGTGTAAGAGATAGGGACGGCTCAGTCTTTGGGTGAAAGACTAGTACTATGACTGACTGACCATTGCACCGTGACGACCTATCAATCGTGAGTGTGCTAATTTCTCCACTATTTGCAGCTCTCTCCATTAGTTCTGCTACACTACACTTCTAATAGAGTATACAATCCTATCACAGGTGGTTTGAGGGTGAAAGATCCAATAATCGTTGAGTGCCTTGTTTTGCCTCGGTGTTACGCTCGGGCGAGAGCGGAGTTTCATACCTGAGCGCTGTCATACCGTGAAATCGCGGAATCACGGTTCTTCACTCACGAGAGCGGAGAATGAAAATGGCGTTGCCGGCTTTGCCAGCGTGATGTGACGTCCGTGACTCACGATTATAGGTCGTCACGGTGCAATGGTCAGCCATAGTATTGTGTATCTAACCTGTAAGAGATAGGGACGGCTAGATACAACTAGTTAACACAAGGTAAAAGTGAGTGTAAGGGAGTGTTCACTGACCTCAGTCTTTGGGTGAAAGACTGAGGCAACGCAGTAATGCGGTATCGTACTACAGTATAAGTGTCCAAACAAGTGTAGAGTTCGAGCTAAAACATATATGTACTGGGGCCAGGACGAAAAGGATGATTGATCTAAAGTAGTATGGTGTGTTACAGCGGTTTTCATTAGGGGTTTTCATTAGAAGTGGCTGTTGGGATGTGTTCCGACAGACCGGCTAAGATGAGATAAGATAATATTTGTTTATTATGTAATGCGTAGGATTGCTCTTAAGGAGCACGCCCTCGTATAGGGGCGAATGGTATTGTCTGGTCCCGTCCTCATTATTATCGTCCCCATATCCTCTGAATTGCAAGAGTGGCCCTTGTTGCTATGATCATATGAGCGGACCTCCAAGATTTGACTAGTTGCGGGTTTCCAAGATTTGACAGTGGGGTTCATAGTTAAGTCCTAATAAAATTATTCGGATATTAGTTGTCTTGCAAAATTTGGGGTTATCAAATAGCTATCCCTTGGTTACCACTGCCTGCCTACGCAAATTCTAAGTTATCATGTAGTTATCCCATTTGCTACCTGCCAACTCTACGCATCTTTTCCCCCTCCACTGAGCATCCCTTCCCCTCCGAGTGCCCCCCCACTGATGGTTCACCGTCACATATCCAACGACATCAAAGAGATGGTGCTTTCTATGTCCCTCCAGTATCTGTGACTCGGAAATCTGTGAATAGACAGGAGTCAGCGAATGTTCACTCAAGTGGTTGCGAAGTGCACATGGGGTGGTTTCGGTCAAG
>WTXC01000168.1:0-44719 GCA_022496195.1 Lactifluus subvellereus | reverse complement strand
AATCGCTCCGGACAAACACCCCATCAACTCCTCTTCGGTACTAAACCATACATCCCGATGTCCACTGAGGAAGCTTGGGTGCCAGAAGTCACTGAGCGGCTTCAGAAGATCCGGGAGGCCAGAGAAGCAGCGGTAAAAGCGTTCCAGAACGTGACAGACCGTGCGATCCCGGTAGAATTGAAGAAGGCGAGCAAGTCTGGCTTGAAGGGCGCAATCTACGCTCCACTACCCTACTATGAAGTTGGCACCACGCCAATATGGTCCATTCCCCATCATGCAGAAGTTATCCCCTGTCACTTATCGATTACGCCTTCCTGTATCGATGAGAATCCACCCCACTTTCCATGTCGATCTCCTCACACGCTACATCGAAACGGCCGCTCACGGACACAATTACGCCCGGCCGGACCCCGAAGTGATCGAAGGAGAGCCCGAATGGGAAGTCGAATCGATCCGCAAGGCAGACTATTACGGCAGACGACGGGAACTCCGTTTCCTTATCCATTGGAAAGGGTTCCCAGCCTCTGAAGATTCCTGGGTCTCGGCCCATGATCTTCACGCACCTGACCTGATCGAAGACTTCTATCGACACAACCCTGATGCCCCACGAGCGGTCCCACAAGCGCCGGGACGCCGCTTCCCTAGAGAGGGGGGTAATTTCCCTGATTCCCCTTCAACGACTCCCACGACACCATCGATAATGCCAGAAGTCCCTCGATCGCTGGCCCCTCAACCCAACACGAGGCCAACAACGACAACTACAAGAACGGGTAGAACAACACGACTCCCAGCAAGATACGCTTTCCTCAAGCTATTCCCCTCACAATTCCAATACAACCTCGCCCATTGAAAGACGATCCCTTGGAACACGGCCTGAATGAAATACACCACTACATTCCCTCTCAAAGAAGCATACCCTCGACCTCCAAATATCCGCACATTCCACATCCTCGCCTCCCCGCACGCCACTACATTCGTTCCTAATTCCCCTTATCACGAAACACGACAAGAGCAGCACGGACGGCTGCACAGCTACTTCTGCCGAACGGACGACTGTCCCTTCCACCAATAGATGACCACTCGGTGGCACCACAACTCCCCACTTGACGAACTTGTTAGACGACGAAACGACCTCGATAGCCGGTTCTCCATCCTTTTCCTTCGCAGCCAGATCCACGGTCTCTCGTGCCCGAGACTGTGTACCCAATCCCGTTCCACTTATCGACCTAACCACGAACACCAACGACTGGCAGACGACTGGGCATTGTGGCAGCGAGACTCAGACAGATTTGTACAAGACGTACTCCAAGTCATACGACGACGAGTTTTCAGTCCATAATGCCCTACAAAGGAGGACCACTTCCACCCCCTACGCACACCCAATTCATTAACCATACCCCTGAAACGCCCTCTGTTCAGCGCAATGTCCTGGGGTTGCGACCCGAGGATGCGCAACTCCCTCTCTTCACAAACACACCACGACCCATTCCCATCATAGACCTCGACAAATCCCCAACGCCCACCTTCGCCAACGACGAAGTAGTGGCACAAGCTCACGAAGCGCACCAGGCACACCTTCGGAAACGAAGGGAGCGATATGCGCAACGTAAAGCAGCAGAACGACGACGAAAAGAACCACCCCCATCATTCCCAGTCATCCAACCCTACTTGGGACGACCCCTCCAAAGCACCAACGTGTATTGGACCAGAAGCCGTGTGGAAGCGTTAGAACACGCAGAACGTCGTGGACAACGTATCCTTGACTTGTCCACTCTAACCATCATCCACCACGCCGCTTGTCCCCAGACTTGTCGCCCAGCATTTAACCCAGAACACCTCATTCTCATGTACTTGTGGGACTTCAAGACTTGGGCGACACACCTCTACCATGATATCGACGACGACCTGGTCCTCTTGAGAGGGGACAACCCATTCCATTCACGCCTCAGCTGATTCGAGTACGATACGTGCCTGTCCCTGACTGGACTAATTTGATTCTCCGATGACTGTACTATAAGAACTGCTGACAGCATTGCCCTTAGTCGCAAAATGTCTTCCCTGGACTCCCACTCACTCTTCGTCCTCTCCTCATCATCTCCATCCCCAGAATCAACGCCACGCATACCCATCTGGTGGCCCCCTCGACACTTTCATGCACCACGACACCCACGACGACGACGCTCACGAAACACGACCGATAGAGACGACTTAGAGCGTCGTGTGCAAGAATTCACCCAAAAGGTGCATGAAGCCGGACAACGAGCAGTACAAGCTCGCAAACGATTCGAGGCGCGGTTCAATACGGAGACCCATTACTCATTCATCTACACACCAGAGGAGGACGCAACTATGACTGATGTCTGGTGAAGCCGGGACGTCTTCAGACCTGACAGAGGGGCAGTGTTACGATTTCTTTCCCCTTTCCTTTATTCCTACATTGACCTATGACCCGCATCGAACCCACGACTCGACTATGATACTGAGACTCATGTGACCAGATACGGGAGGGCCTTCTCCCTATATAAGGTAGCCTAAACTGTAGCCTCATCTCTAGGCTTGTTCTCTTCGTACCAATACCGAGCTACGCTCTGGCCCTTGGTGGCTATCATATTACCCTCTCATCTTGTGAACCCTCAGATCCTCAGGCCGTTTGCCTGACTCCTGATTCCCCTGTATTGAACCCTTGACCTGGGGTTGTACACATAAGGGGACCGCCACTGCGCTCTGTCTTAGACACGAAGACTCGCAGTGTCCAAGTCAATCACGTGACTTGGCGAACCTCGACCGATACACTCAGAGCTCGAGCGTAACACGCGAGACCGCGGGCACATGGCCTGGCGGGCGGTACGCACAGCAGCAGCAGCAGCCTTTGCAGGTGCTGCGCGACGACTGGAGGAGCGAGAGCGTACATGGTGCGCAGGCGAGAATGCGTGGGCGTGGTACACGCATTTTATCATTATTATACTTGTATTAGCTAGGTTTCCCTACATAGAACAAATTCTATCTAGAGTGCATGCATGGCCCTGTGACGGCACATGCAGCAATAGTGACGGCGGGTGCTGCGTGGCGAGTGGTGGATGATGTGTGTGCATCATGCGCGCACGAGATCGCGAGCGCGTGGCCCAGCGGCGGCAACGGATATTGCTTACATCATACAGCCTGTCATTGTGCACTCAGACTTATATCACCTTTATGGACTTGGCAGCTTCTTACTTCTTAGTAGCCACTTGGTTTATTGTTATTTATTGACTTCATCCCTTGGTGTCCTTAACTTTGTCTTAGTGCTATATTTCTAAGTTCAATTTAAGTCAACAATCTGCCTTAACAGACTTAGTTGCCTTAATGGCAAAATTAAGGCCATCAAGCAAAATTAAGCACTTTTGAGTCTTGCTGATGACTATATGAGTTGGTTCTTTACTCTTGTAACCATAGGAATGCTTTCAGTAGGAGGCCCAAGGTATTCCTGTGCCGGGCTCAGTACATTGAAAGGTCCTTGAAGAGGTAGAGGACCTGTGACTCGCACTCAAGGCATTCTCTTTCACTCGCAGCTGAAAAGTAAAAGACGATGAAGAAGTCGCCAGTATCTAGAAAGGAGTCCTTTCTATCCAATGATAGAAAATTGTGCACGCAATAGGATGGTGCTCCGTTCACTAGAATGGATTGGAGAGAAAGGAGGAATGCGTCTGAGGAGCACTTGGCTAAGTTCCCCCATAGCCATATCAACCAAGCGTAGGGTCGGGATAGGCACAACCGGCCGATCAAGTTCTTCCCGATGCTTTGGGCCAGGTGGGCATATGGTATGGTACATGCTGTAACATTGGACACAACAGATTGAATGGCTGTCTTACCAAGTGTGCCGGAGGCACAAGGGGAAAGTGGTGGTTCGGCTGAGAGCAGCGATTCGCCATGATGTTGGCCTATGGCTATGGAGAGCAATGCCACTCATCCGAAAGAGGCCCCGCTTCGCCCGCCAGGATGACAGAGTCTTGCTTGACTGGCGGACAGAAGGATGAATAGATCGACACAGGTCATGAACCTCTGGGTCGCTGTGGTCTACGTATGTAAGAGTTCTTTAGAATCGCGGTTGATTAGATGGATACGGTGGAAGTCACGGTACTCTTAACCAGTGATTGGGGTTGGTTCGGTCTTTGCCGGTCGCTCATTTACGCTGGAACGCGCAATCTGTCGGGGACAATGTGACAACGTGGTAGACCGTGACGCACGACCCTTCTGGTCTGACATCATGATTGAACCGCTTCCTGTCAACCACCGCTGACAGCAGGGTAGCTGTCGAGAATCATGTTTTTAGTAAAGCCGAGGAACGCTCACCATGCTATCAGTCCCGTTGTGTCCAATGTGGAGTTTGTCCTCGAGGTACTACGTGCTAGTAAGCGCACATGTCCCTCAAAATTTTATTTGTCATATCACCCACGAGAGTGCACCAGCGTAACAAGTAGGTGTTTGTGCTCTGGCACACGGCTCACTGCAACTCATCTGGCACCTCTCTCCAAATCAAAGGCGGCTTTAACCCATATACTTGGCACACCCACCCTCTCCACCTCCACTTCCTTGAACCCTATGACTATGCGCACCCTCAGGCTCAGTACACGCGCGACCGTAAATAGAACATGAAGGCTGGGGCACCAACCACCGTGGGGTGCAAAGTGGATGCTGGGACCTCGTCACTGCCTCGGACCACGGTTAATTTTACTTACTTATGCTCCTGGTTGCCGCATTGGATTTGACGATGAGCAACACCGCTTCTCCCACTTCAACCGTGACGTATTGTACCTACTTCCCGGACCCCATGTCTGAGGAGCGCAGCCCCGATAGTCTCATAAACCACAGCTTCCGCGCACCTCGGCGAGAGAGCATATACCATTTTTACCGGAGCGCATCGCCATTATGCGCGAGGTCGGGGGGATCCTTTATTCTGTAAGCATTTGGTTTCGTCATCACACGCAGTTTCTCATTAAGGCGTGATTCGGAATTTGGCGGTTCGCTCCACGGCTTAATCAAAGCGTTCCGGCGCGCGCAGGTACAACTATGGCGGCATGGCATTACAGCGCGCTCAGATAGTGACAGGTACATTCCCGTCGTTCTCGCGACGAGCACTGGTTCGAGGGACGGCAAGTTCTGCAGTACTACATTCTTTTCTGTGTCGTATCCCACTCATGAGCCTGCGCCTGGTCCATGCAGCCACCTCCAGTCTTCTTCGGGAAACTTGCCGGGATTCTGGCTGTGGAAACCTGGGCCACCTCCATGCCCACCCTTGTCTGCGTGCCCAGGACACATGAGGAGTTCTTGAGCGGCACACACGAGCGATTGCAATGCGGGCTGGCCCGATCACCGCCTGGGAGCGGGTTGCCACGGCTTTGCGCGCGGATGGCCTTGTGGGCGTAGCGAGTAGCGTGTTTATCAAATTTTCCCTGTGGGACCTTCCCAAGAGTCTTGAAGTGGGAGAAGATAAAACCGAGGGCATCAAAACGCAGTCAATGCTGCCTGCGCACTGGACACGGAGTATCTGGTGCCGAAAGAAGGGCCTGGGAAGAAATACTACCAAGAATGATACTGTGACTTATAGCAAATGTGTATATGGTGCGTATATAGAAGAGAGAGCAGGTCTAGTCAGTGGGAGATACTTACTAGTGACAATAAATGGCAGCCGTGTTGTACGACGGTGGACCAGTAGTACTTTTCGATAAGCCAGGGCGCTGACCCATCATGTAAGACAGGGCGTTGTCGATGTGCCTATTGGAGAGTTGCCAGACTGCAGTCTGTGAGTTAGTGGAGAAGCGCGTCTTCGAGTGGTTCTCAACTCGGACGCGTCGATTCACGGGACGGGACGATACGACCCGAGGTGGCAGATATCACCTAGTGCTAGTACTGTCGCTATAATCCCATCTGCTTGGCCTGATCGAGTCGCGAACTTGCGCTTGTTGACGACGTGGCCCTTGCTCTCGCCTTCGATTAACTCCCAGTTCGTCGTCGCCGCCCCGTTCTATAGCACTGACACGGACAGGACTAGATTTTTCCCACACCACCATCTGCCGATGGTTATTTAGATCGTGGTTGAAGAAAACAAGGCAGGACGTGACATAGCGATATTAGATGTCCTCCACCGTCCTACTGCCTCGCCCTTCGTCCACGATGTCCACCCTTCCCTTCCCCACCCACACTGGCAAACACTTCCAGAACTCATAATCACTACCTTTCACGATGAATACTAGTTCGAAGGACTCCGAAGTCTGTCGCGCTCCATCTTCTGTCGCATCCTGCTCATGACCCCGTGCCCGCGCCAGGCTGAGCTCCCGCACCCATACAGTATTACCGTCTTCTTCTAACAACACGTACAAATCCTGTATTTGGAAACCTGGGTTGCACACTCCCAATCCTCGGAGGCTGGTTCGCACTCGCTCTGACCGTGTGTCATCAGGGAGCCCCATTACGTTCAGGGTACTATTGCGTGCTTCGGGTGCTGCACCTCTTACGATTGTTCATGTAGGTCACATACGCGTCCGCCCTTGTCTTCTGTTCAAGGGGTCAGGGCTCACGAGGAGTTTGCGAGCGGCGCACGCGAAGAAATTGCCATCCGCGCTGGGTCGAGTATCGGCGTTGGGCGGGTTGCCGTGGCTTTGCGCATGGATGGCCGCGGGGCATGGTGAATAGCATGCTTATTAATTTCTTCCTCCGGTACTAGCTAAGAGGCCCGAAGTGGGCAAAATTTGCAGGATTGAGGGTGTCAGGACGTATCCTATGCCATCTGCGCACTTGGACGTGGGTTATCAGGTACTAAGAGACAGATTTGGGGAATGTGACAAAAATTATGATATCATGTAGATGGGAAATGGTGTGCGAGGTAAAGAAAGATGTCATATAAGACGAATATAGAAGGAGCATATTTAGAAAGCTTTGGCCCCACGCATACCTCGCGCCTTTTCAACGACTTGTCCCATACAAATACTTTCCCCACGTACACACACTATCATGACAAAAAGAGGGATGCTAGGGCACGGAGACGTTCCAGCTTCTGCACTGGCAGCTACTACACTTCCAACCGGATCCTACATCGTGGATGCAACAGATCCACAGAAGCTACAGTATATAAACAAGGGTGGCAGTGGTATCGTGACCCACCGTCGCAGCAGCAGGTGGCAACATACCATTTTACCTTTCACTCTTTTTCATTTTTTAAGAACTCCCTGCTCGTTGCGGTATGGATGATTAAATACTGGCCACTCGTGACAGTAACCCTCATCAAAGTGGGACTTCACAGCACCTTTATCCCGTCTTATTACATGGGCTGCCTCCGGTCAGTACAGTCATGCTGGTCTCTGCTAGTGATGCCCTGATATTATGTAGGACATTCTGAACAAACGATAGAGCAATCATATCCTCCCCCCAATCCACTTATTCTCGTTGCGCACCGTGCTCTAACAGCAGTTGTGCAATTTCGTGATATCCCTCTGCTGTAGCCCACTGGAATGACGTGCGACTCTCTTCTCCTCGTATGTGCACATCCGCACCATGGCCAAGTAGTAGCTGCACAACCTCGAGAAATCCTTCCCGCGACGCAAAAAGCAACGGTGTACTTTGATTCTTGCTTTGTGCGTTGACGTCAGCTCCGTACTCCAGGACAAGCTGCGCGACCTTGATTTGTCCTAGGCCCGATGCGTGGTGCAATGGTGTCCAGCCCTCACCGCATTTGGCATTCACACCGGCGTTGTGCTGGAGAAGCAGACGTACAACTTCCACTTGCCCATCGTCCGACGCTAGATGAAACACAGCATCTTGGACGTCATCCCGCGCGTCGATGTCGGCCCCATGTTCTAGCAATAACCGCATACACTCCAGTTGTCCACCACGACGTGCCCCATGCAACGGAGTCACGCGGAAACCACACTTGGCGTTTACATCTTCTGCGTGCGTAATGATCAGGTGCTTTGCCAGCTCAGTGAAGCCGCAAAACGCTGCATAATACAGGGGGGTTGCTTCAGGCGACGACGGGTGTTCCGTGAGGCTGTCCATGGATCGTTCGTTCCTATCGTGGATGTCGTACATCCAGGTCCATGCTGCAAGATGTGACTCCTTTGGATCGAAAAGACGTTCCATCGCATCACCAACTTGCGACGCAACACTCCCGAACTTCGCATGATCAACCCAGTGCTGAGCAGCGTAAAAGGCAAGAGGAAACGTCCCGAGCCTCTTTTTGTCCATTTTGTCGTCCAACTGCAGCAACACAGTCAGGCAAGCCTGTGCGAGAATAGTGTGTGCCGGTTCCAGCGGAATGTAGTATTGAGAGATGTTTCCAACATTCGAGACCGCGAGGCGATCAGAAGTCAAGAACTCCTTCACCGAAAAGTGGGAGAACTGCACAATTTTATATTCCTCGACGTCGACGATGGCGATTAGACTCGAGCACGCAGTGAGAACTGCCTCTTCGGGATCTTCCGGACGCCAACCCTCAACCAGGTTAGGACCCAACTTGGCGTCGAACTGGATTGCAAATATCTCTGTGAGTTCTTCGACATGAAGAGGGCGAATTGCTGCAATCAAGCACTGAAATAGTCGATGTGCGTGCCGTCTTTGTTCTCTGGAGATGCATTGCAGGGCCTTCTCGTACGTTTCGTCGAGAGTGATCGGAAGTTCATTTAGTGCCTTGCGAATACTTGCAGGAATACATCGACGAAGAGTGTCCAGTTGGCAAAACACCCATCTAAACCTGTGAGAGACAATCAGTAACAATCACGGGGCACTGTAATGAAGGTGACTCACATGCCATCAGCTCGTTCTGAGAGCGTACTGATCACAAGTTCCTTGTCTTCTGCTCTCCATCGCCGCATTGACTTGTCGTCGTAAACGAAAGAGCGGACATAGTTAATTATATCCTCTCTTTGCCCGCCTTCTTCGTGAAGGGACACACGTCGGGAGCCAGTTGCCAGAGGGTTAAGGATAGATTGTATGTCGTGTTCAGGACGGCTCGTAAGGCAAATACATAGATTGGAATGTTTTGAATCGACAAGGTCCTCTAAGAAATGTAGGACCTTTTCGCGAGGAGATGGCGTTCCCGTGTTATTTGGGCATTCATCTACCGCATCCACGATAATATAAATTGGGACCTGTCCAGGGAGTTCGAACATGTCTCTTAGACATCGTGCTAGCGCGACTTCACTGGGCTGTTCCGAGCCATCACGGCAATTCTTGTACAGTTGAGAAAGAACATCCCAGCAACGGTCAGAGTCGTCACAGAGCTGAGAGAGAAGTGAGGATAGAAGGCCTCGGAGGTCCCGCTTTGAGACATCCTTAAAGTCAAAGTAATAGTACCCCAGCAACGCTGATCTGGCCTTTTGCATCCGTTTGATGTCCTTGATGATCGCAGAGCTTATAAACAATATAAATTTATTATCGTTGGACCAGTGGGCAACTGCCTACCAAAGAATGCTCTTTCCAGATCCCGCTGACAAGTCGAGGAATTGGTTAATAATTATGACAGAACTGAGCAGGACGCGCGTACGATTGCCACGGATCCACAAGAGGGAACCATTCATCTTCCATTCTTCGAATCTTCTGCCTCGGATAAACCATGTTGCGGACCCGTCATGTTGAATATCGCATGCGATATTATGATTTATTGAAGGATTTGGAGGAGCGAGCCATGTTCGAAGCTTCTCGCGTGACTGGTTCTCTGTGAGCACGTCTCAGCATTGAAAATCGATGGTGGCGGCGTCAGGAGTAACATACGTTTTAGCTCGTTCGTTGCTGTTTTTTTGCCACATCGGATAATTGGTTAACACCTGCATGACGGAGATAAGAGAAGTTTGCGTACCATCTACTATAATCTTCACGTTCTGATCAACGCTGCATGCGACTTGTTCAATGACCTTCACATTGCCATCGACATCTTGTATGAGTTCCTTGGCCGCCTTTACATTCCCATCTACGTCTTGGGTGACCCCCATCATCGCTTTCACATTGCCATCCACCTTGTGTGTGATCTCCAAGTTTCTTGCCAACGCCATTCCACTCTCCTCTCTCGTGAGCATATCCAACCGCTGTAGAGCATCCTGAACGTCCGCCTTTCCGAGTCCCAGCAAGCTCTTCATGTATTTCTCTACTCAGAAGTTAGTCGGGAAACATAGATCGAATCAATCGGCTCACTGATTCGCCCCTGGGTCATCTCCTTCGTAGAAAGCGCAAGAATTGAGAGCACTTGTGCCATAATCTTCCCGAGTACATCCTTCATTTCGATCGTGAGTTGCATCCCAATATAGATGTCGAGACGTTGGAGGAAAAACTGAATACGCTCGAAGAGATTCACGAGCGTGTCCTGGTTCGTGACAACATCCTTTGCCGCCTGTGTTGAATGTGTGAAGCGGAGGTACGTCACGAAATTTGGAAGCGACTTACGCTGAGGAGAACACCGATACCAGTAAATATTGTTTTTGCAGAAGGGAATGGCTGAGAAAAACATGTTGGGGTACAACGATGCCGAAGGGAGGAACGTTTTAAAGCTCACCAGTCCGATACCTTCCCCAAGTGTTGCTGAAAACGTGAAGAGGATATGGACTGTGGGACTCAGCCACTTCATCAATCTCTCGTCTCCGTTGCGAAATTGATCAAAAGCTTGGGCTTCGTTCTGAAATACGCCTAAGACAGCGCCAGGAGAGTCGCATCTATCAAACTGGGCAGCGAATGGATGGTTATGTAGATCTTTCTTTGTCAGCTTTTTGTACTCCTTTGTGGCAGTCTCGAATATTGAGGTAAAATTGGAGACCGAAGGACCGGCAGCCTGGTTGCTCGTAGAAGCCATCTGGATAGCACTGGCAGTCGGGAGTAGCTGAATCACAGTGAGGAATAAGTTGTTCGTTGGGTGGAGAAGAGTGATGGGTTGAGGGTAAGCGTTGAACGCCGAACCAACGGACAACACACACAGCCTCGCGGATAGTCGTGTAATTATACTCGATATAGAATACAGATACACAGCGTGTCAGCCAGAGAGGCACGGCCTCAGGCTCAGAAGCATTGCAGCAGCATGTATTAGTATTACTAAGCGGGATCACAGCCGGAAGTAGCCTCAGCCCGCGCCGTGACTGTCCCGTCTGTGCCAGTGTCTGTCTCCGTGGGCCATTAAGGGCATGCTCGAGGTCCTCAAGCCCGAGAGGTTCGCCTTTGTTGATGTCCACCCTAGTGCTTTTCCGGCCCGGCTTGGCCCCAAAGCCCCGGCTCTGGCCCGGCAGCAGACGGCTCTGGCTCGCCCAAACAACCGGCCGGGCCGGGGCCGTCAAGCACGGCTTGGCCCCGGCTCGGCCCGGCCTCAGCCGCGGCTTGTTGGGTAGACGGCCAACCCTAACCTGTCCGTCACCCTTTTCGGCTCTCACATATTCATAGGCTTCATTTTTCCATACCTGACCGCTGCACACGCACTTTGGGGAAGAAAAAGGACGATGCCGCGTCCATGCATGACAAACACAAGGAAACGAGGGACGCAGTGACGCATGGGTAGAAGCTTGGTAGGTGCTACCTACCAACTTGAAGCTTCCGGTGTGTTTTCTCTTTCTCTTTCTCTTTTTATTTATTAACATCTTTCTATTGTACATGACTACCGTCTACAGTACCGCTATACAGGCTAATAATACAGTGACCGCTCCACAGGACCACAGGGGCGTGGGCTGCGTGGCCGCCTCCTCGATGTCCTCGTGCCACCACGGCGATACACGACGGCCCGAGAATCAGAGCGACGGCTATGGATAGTTGGATACGGTGCGCCCGGCGCCCGGATCCCTCGTCTCACAGGCACCACCTCAGTGGCCTCACAGCAACTGACAAAAGTCACAAAACGCTCCACCGCACATCGCCCGCCTGCACGTCCGCGCGCCCACACATCACCTGCGTGTCCACACGCACGCAGTGACGCATACACACCCGCCCACATGTCCGCACACGCACATCGCCAAGACCGCTCCTGCAGCTCCCGTTGCCGCAGCGGCCATGACTGACGGGAACGTCTCGCATCGCGCCGCCGCATGGCTGAAGAACGTGCAAGTGAGCAACAACGCTGGCGTGAAGAGGCGCGGCCGCAGGACGGACAGCTCCGGGTCTCTAGCAGCAACAGGCGCTGCGCGATAAGCGGCGCAGCCAAGAGCGCATACGGTGCACGCGGGGCCTGGCAACGGTACGCACCGCAACAGCGGCAGTAGCAGAAGCAGGTGCAGCTGAGGCGCTGTGCGAGGAGAGGTGGAGGCATGAGCGCACACACAGCGCACGTGCGAGATTGCGACCGTACGGGTATCGTTGAGCCAGCAGCAGTCTTATAGTTTATTTTGTCATGGTAAATACTCATGTAATCCCTACTCATCATCATCCGAGTCGTCTTCGATCAGTAGTCCGTCCCATGAAAAGTCTTCTATATCCGACTCCTCTCCAGCCCCCCCTGGGTCCCCTCCAGCTCCCACATGCTCCGGCCCTTCATTGCCACTTTCCTCCGCTTCTACTATCGAAGATGGTGCTGATTCCTTAAAGAGTAAATCGTGTCGAATTGCACACTTGACACACTGCAGTGCCTCCACAATGTCACCTTTGAGACAACTGCGGCGTTTTGATATCGTGATCCCACCCTGTGAGAACGCACGCTCGCTTGACACAGACGATGACATAATTGCGAGGTAGTCCCGTGCAAGGGAGCCCCAGGCAGGGTGATAGCGCTGTGAATTATACTACAGAACTGTTAGTTTCTTGTCGGGATATTGAAACTGAAATGCTTACGCCCCACCACTGGATTGGAGTCCAGTCCTCTGGCATTTGCTCGAGAACGTCCATATAGGCATGGTAATCGTGGAGCCATGGCCGTTGAGGGTCTTCCGGTGGATCCAACCCCATACCCACCATTCCGTCTTCTTCATCACTGGCTTCTCGAAGAAGTGCACGCAGTCCCTTACCCCTCTTAGACTTTGCCGGAGGCCTTGTTGTAGAACCATCACTCAGTGATAACCACCGCTTTTTGAACTAAAATAAATTAGCTCCTGAAACAGAAGAAGGGAATTGACGATACCTCCTCCTCGGCACATTTCACAACATCCTCTTGAAGATCCACCGGCCAGTACTTCTTGAAATAAGCCATTTTCTCCTTTGGGTTGAGAACTGGAGGCGTATCAATAATGTTTGGCCCAGGGATAAGGGCAACAAGTCATACTCATTGACATAATGTATGCAGGAGACTCAGTAGTCTTATCATAGTACTCATCAATCTTCTCACATGCGGCGTGAAGGGCAGGGGTAAATGGCTGATAATTTGGACGGTCAGCCCAACTGGACCATGTCCTGTAAAGGGCTTCGAGTGCTGGGATCGCAAGATGAAGAGTTGAGACGTTGTCAGACGAAAACGCATGTTGAGCATTATCGGCGTGCTAAGAAGTGTCAGCCTTCAATTAGTTCGATATGTAGATCAAAGAGTGAACATACACTTAGCAAACTAAGGAAGGTGTTGACCCGTACCCATTCCTCGCTCGTGAGCTTGAGCTCACGAATCTTATCGCGTTTAGTGGAATCTCGTTCTTCCCATCGAAGCTCATCAACAAAAGTATCAATGCACTGTGGAAGACGAACAATCAGTACCACACTTTCATTGGAATTTGCTACGCACTTCTTTTTTTCTTTCGGCCCGATCAAGCATCAAATACGTCGATGACCACCACACCTTCATATCGAGGATGAGTTGAACTGGCCACCCATTATTTGCCTTAGTTTGAATGGTTTTCCACATTTCTTTTCGCTTTGAAGATGAATGTTCCTAAACAGCACCATTACAGCAGTGAGTGACATCAATTCAGGCCAAGTACATGAGCCATACGGCCCATACCTTGACTACAATCGCCCTAACTAACCCCACCTCATCACGGTATGTAGGCACGTGTGCATCTGGTTCCTGTGGATCGAAATGTGGTGACTTGCTGTAGGTTGAAATAAGCATTTGTGTCGCCAGGTTGATTACATGTGCGAGACAACTGTTGATCATGAGTAACTGAAATGAGCGACTTCGAGAAGCAACCTACTTAATTTTCCTCTCCTTCCAGTGGTATTTCTTGCTTGTAGTTGTCTTCAAACGTGCAGCCAGTTCCCTCATCATAGTTGAATTGTTACTCGCATTATCGCAGGTGATGTGGCCAACCTTCACGGTGAATGATGAGTGGCGCAAGACATCAATGGTATAGAGCACACTTACCTTACGCTCAATTCCCACTCGTTTGATGATCTTGAATAGAGCTTGGCCAAGCCGTTCACCATTGTGTGCAGTGTTGAGCCTCGTGAAAGCAATTAGAGCATTCTTGAGTTCCCACTTTGCGGGTGTCGGCTCTTCAATCCAGTGTGCGGTGACCACAAAATAGCCATCTGCATTACTTGCTTGCCATGCATCACACGTCAGACTGACTTCGCCTTGGACGGTTGGACCCTGTGGGATGAAGAGCTATGAGAAAAGAATGAGAGCTCAAGGGAACGCTTACATTGAGTTGGGCTTTCAATCTAGTGATATGATCCTTGAACAGGCGTATGATCTCTCCCTGGGTTGACTTCCGTCCTGGAATCTTAACACCGTTTTTCACACGAGAGGCAATATCAATCACCTCCTTGAACTTGGGATGTTCAAGGGCATAGATAGGCTGTGAACGACAGGAATGAAAAAGGAATTTAGCTACAGGATTGAATCGCGTACCTGGTCTGTGGCCACGAGCCACTCAACTACTGCTCGACGGAAGAGCTTATCCGAGTAAACAACAATCCGCTCAGGGATCTTCTCCCGAAGATCACGGTCCAGAGTACGCGTTACCTCTTCTGCAGCCTCCTTGCGCTTCTTGACGTCTCCTGGTAGCTTTGACAAGAAATTGACGCTCTTGGCCCAGTTGCGATACTTCCCCTAGAAAGGAGTGAGCACCGCATACAATGGTCAGCATATTACATACCGAATGATTCGCCTCAAGATGGCGACGCAAGGTTGTGACTTCATCAACAAGACTCTTATTGTTCCTAGAAATCCCTTGTCAATGCACATGGGTGATGATCAAATATCCAGGCCAGAACGCACGGGCATAATTTACAAGCACGATACTTCTTCGACTTCCCATTCACATCTTTGATGACGGCAGTATGAAAGAAGTGATCAACATCTTGCCATTTATCTTCACGCGCAGTTGGGTTGTCATCAACTGACTGGACATCCACGTCCAAGAGTAGGCCATCCACGTCAATTGCTACTGGATTACCAAGGGTTGCGCGTTTCTTTTTCCCTGTAACAACACCAAAACAATGGTCAGTACATGTTGACGAATATAGGAGAAACCATACCCTTCGCACACATATTACTGTCACTGTCCTCAAAGTCCAGGTCATCAATTACAATTGACTGCGATGACGAGGCCATAGCATGCCTCTTTTTGGCTGTAATGATGGCAGAGTGAGTTGGGAAACAAGCCCTAGAGAAGACATACGTCGCTCAGGCTGATCATCCCCCGCATCACTGTCTTCGTCGGTGAGAGTAGCGATCCTACGCTTGTTTTGTGGAGTTGGTGCTGTACCAGCCAATGGGGGTGAAACGCGGTGAGAATCAGGTGTTGATAAAGCAGGAGGATGATCATTTTCAGCTGGCTGTGAAACTTGTGCTTGGCGAGAGTGGAAGTCTTGGACAGCTTTGCGCTGGAAGGAGAGTTCGGGTGTAGAAGCGTTGGCTGTGTCCTTGAGCTTCGCAGAAGGGTTGAGTGTTACGTTTTCCCTTCGGACTGAGCGGACCGTCTCTTTTCTATTCTCGATACAATACCTAGCCCGCGCCTCGCCTCATGTTCTAGATCACGATAGCCATGACTTGTTGCGCTCCACTGGCCATGGAGCGCATACTATACTTAGCCCTGACTCGATCCTGACTCACCCCACTCCACAGTGACCTGTGGGGCTGGTACTATACTTAGCGGACTACTCCACTACCCTCGTTATGACTCGGTAGTGGTAGCATGTGACTCCCCTGTGGCAGGCCTATATAAGGGCCTTAGTTTGCGTATAGTCAAGCCCTAAGCTTGACTTCGTTTCAATTCGATCTCGTCTTGCCTCCTCACTCGAGCTCGCCGCTCTAAGTCATTGCCCCTTTTTACTTGAACTCGCCGCTTCAAGTCGCCTTAAGGCCTCATCGCTCAGCAAGGCTCTGCTTCGCTCTCACGCCTCTCTAAGTCGGCTGTAACGACTTAGCTTTGGGCCTTCGCACTAGTCACATGCTCGCCCTACTCTACCGAACTTAGCTTCACTCTCGCCCCAACGTGACCACTGGAAGTGTCACGCTCAGGACCACGTGCTTGTTGCCTCGCACGTGCTTGCTCGTTGCCTACGCCCAAGTCGCACAAGTCGTGCTCACGGCCCGTCGAGCCGTAACATAAGTCAAGCTTCTCTTAACCACCAGGAACGCCCCGCCCTGGATAACACAGACTATTGGGAACGCCTCAGCGATCTTAACAGAAGACACGCACACATCACCCAGTGGAGAATCCTCCTTGACGACGCAGTATATCGCCATAACGCTACTTGCTTCCTGTCCTGTGCCGAAGGACCATCAGAGCAACATCGCGCCCTTTCAATCGAAGTAGAAAACTTTCGATTCATCGAAAATAAGTGGCTGGAAGACTTCACAGCGTTTGAAGCAGCCCTCACCATCTTACAGCTATCGTTAGAGCCCTGGAGTCTACTCGACGACCGCGTTTAGGACCCCTCCACGAGATTAGCTTGCCAGAAGTCCTAGAAGCCGTCCTCTGGACACGAGAGGCCACAGACCAACTCGAAAGTGACGTTAACCGCCACCGCCATGAGTGCCCAAGGACCTGTACCAACGGCCCAAACAGACACCACCGTAACCTCGATCAGATCGCACAAGAGCTCGCTGAAATTGTCGCTGAAGTCGACTTTGTCTGCACCATCTTCGTCCACCAAGTAGAGCTCATCCTGCAGGAAGAAGGACAGTAATCGTGGCGACCCTTCGAATACAGATCTCAGAAACCAGAGACACCCCAGTCGCACCACGAAAGCACGCGGACTTACCAGACTACATCTGTGGAGGAGCCTATTGGAAGGACACTGACCGCAACCCCAGAAAGTGGTGTTATCACCACACAATCCGAGCCCCCAACGGAAGCGAAAAGCACTTCCCCATCGAATTCATCAACGACCACTGGTATATCCTAGAGTGGGCAGAAAATCGTTACTGGACAAAGCCAGACAACTGCATCCCCCATGACGACACCACAGGGTTAGGATATCCCGGTAAAGCGCCAGAAAGCATCGAAGTAGATCCACCTTCGCCGCCACTAGCCCCTGCTACGTCAAAAGGAAACAAAGAGAGACAGAGCCACTCGAAGAATTTCTGAGCACCGGACTTCAGAACGTTGCCACACTTCAAGGCAGTCACCCCCTTACCCAAGAAACAACAGCCACGCCGCAGCTACTTCGCCTAGCACACCAAGCCACGCAGCCTACGCCACCACCACCCATTCTTCAGCAGCCCGTACCACCCCCACCGCCACCACAGCAGACCAGCATGGCAACAATTGCCGCACCACAAGGAAACGGCAACGACTCAATGAAGGGGAATGCGCCAGCAATCTTCGATGGAGATCGAAGTAAAAGTGCCAAATTCCTAAAAGAATTCAAGTTATATCGAATTCTCAATGGAAAGTCAGACAACGTCACCATCCCCTACAACCGAGTCGCGCTAGCCATTGGATACATCAGAGGCCCCAAGGTAGATGACTGGACCGACGCGCAAACCGCGCTCCTAGAAGAAAGAACCACCCGAGCAGTTAACCGCATCCAGAAGACAGACGAAGCGCTATGGGCTAGCTTCGTCCAAGACTTCACCAACGCCTTCACAGACACGGCCAAAGAACAGAACGCGTTCAACAAATTGGTCAACCTCAGAATGCAGGAGAACGACGTCGACGGTTTCATCACCACCTTCAACCACCTCATCCTGGCAGCAGGACGATCCCCTACGGACCTAGGAACGCTAGACCTCTTCAAAAAGGGTCTTCGTCGAGGGATAGCGCTAAAAATCCTTAACAAAGAAACCATACCGACGACCCTAGACAATTGGCAGGAGGCGGCACGAAGGGAAGTCATCAGAAGCGCCCAGATACTCGCCGACCTAGGACCTGCCCCAAATCAGCAACGCTTTACCCCCAAGCCACGCTTTATTCCCAGAACACCTGCCCCTGCTCAACGCCCCAGAAACAATGCCCCAGTACCCATGGATGTGGATGCCGCACGTATGGGAGGACCACTAACAGATGCAGAGAAGAAGAAGCTCATGGACGAGCGAAGGTGCTTCTACTGCAAAGAGAAGGGACATCGCTCCGCCCAATGCTTCAAGAAAAAGGGGAGGCAAAACCAGCAAGCCCCCTCCCAACGCGCCACACTTGTAAGAACGACGAGTCAAGAGAGCCTGACCATCGTCCCCGACGATAGCGCCAGCCAAGCACCAATGGACGTCATGTCCCAGCTCCACGCCATGAGTGCAACAGAGCGATCAGCAGCCTTTGACCACATTATCCAGGAAGACTTGGATTTTTAAAGCGGCTTGACCTAACAGCCTGGGATCAAGCCTCGCGTATTTGTACCATGTATGTCTCAAATCGGAATAGTATCAATGTCAATTTCACGTTTTCCACCATACATGGAAAGGCTGCAGAAAGTGCACTCATAGACAGTGGCGCCACTGACAACTTTATCGACCAGAAAACCGCCCAAAGGCTGCGTCTTGTGCCCAGACGACTCCCCCAGCCATGCCTCCTCTACAATGTGGATGGATCTGAGAACCGCAGTGGCTGCATCACCACCTACTGCGACCTAACGATCCGACAAGGAAAGAAAGAAAGCGTGCAGCGCTTCTTCCTTGCTAACCTAGGACGAGATAGGACGATCCTAGGATTCCCCTGGTTCCACGCCTTCAACCCTGAGATTGATTGGAGCACCAAGACCGTCAAAGGAGGACCAATCTCCCTCGCACTAACCAGTAGGAGGGCATCAGAGCAGCCCCGAAGCCTGTTGCAATACGCCCAACTCCTCGGACATACCCTCCAGGCAACCACAATGGAAGAAGTAGTGTTTTCAGGTCCAGTCCTATGGACCGGAAAAAGACCGGCAACTGAACCGGACCCAACTGCGGTCCAGTCTTTTTTCCGGTTGCAGTTGTGCCAGTTTCCCGAGGCACCCGGTTGCGGTCCATCCATTTCAAGAGCTTGTTGGAAACCGGTCACAACTGGCTGCAACCGGTCTGCAACTGGACTTTCGGTTGCACTACTGTAGCATTCTTAAATTCAAGATTTTATTATTACTACCCTTAAACCAATAATAGAACTATATATTACAGTAAATATAAATCTAACAGGGCATGGCCCATGAAAGCAAATACGCAAATGGGTGGGGGTTTATATAGCTCCCAAGTGCGCACGGACCATTTGGTCATGTGACTCATGTTTGTACAAGCAAACGAACTTGCGCCGCGTTTGTGTGCTTACTCACCTCTCAGGCGACAACCAACGACAACCGTCTCTCGCCCCAAACGCGAGCGGCTCTCATTCTGGGCAACAACAACCGACGCCATCCCCTCCCTCGCCCCAAACGCGAGCGGAGGTCTGTATCTTGTTCTAGGCAACAACAGGCGACCTCGCCCCCTCCCTCGCCCCTAACGCGAGCTGGAGGGGGTTTATCTCGTTCTAGGCAACAACAACGGACGTCCCCCCTCCCTCGCCCCAAACGCGAGCAGAGGGGGCTTATCTCTCGTGCTAGGCAACAACTACTGACGCTCCCCTCTCCCTCGCCCCAAACGCGAGCGGAGGGGGTTCATCTGTTGTTCTAGGCAACAACAGCCGACGGCACACCCTCCCTCGCCCCAAACGCGAGCGGAGGGGTTCACTTCTCTCCCGCACGACGATGCCTAGCAACGCGACGACGACGACGACAAGCTGCGTGACGACGACGACAAGCTGCGTGACGACGACGACGAGCAGCGCGACGCCCACCAGCAGCGCGACCGCCGCGACGCCTACCAGCAGTGCGACGACCACCAGAAGCGCGACCGCGACGAGAGTGCAACGACCAGCAGCACGGCGACGACGAGTCTGACGAGGGACGACCAGTAGTATGACGACGACAAGGGCAACACGACCGCGACGTGCAACACGACCGCGACGGGCAACGCGACCACGACGGGCAACGCGACCACGACGGGCAACACGACCACGACGGGCAGCACGACCACGACGGGCAGCACGACCACGACGGGCAGCGCGACCGCGACGGGTATCACGACCGCGACGGGCATTGCGACTGCGACGGGTATCGCGACCGCGACCAGCAGCGCACCGGCAGGTTAGAATCAGTATATTAGAACATTCTGTTATAGTAGATTAGTGTATAATGTTTAATAGTGTTCATATAATACAGTTTTTTTCAGTGATGAGACCGGTCTTGGACCACAGCTAAGACCGATCCGGACTGGTCTACACCAGTTCTGCAAAAGACCGATCTCAACCGGTCCATAGACCGGAACTGAACCGATATGGACCGGTCCCCTTAGGTCCGGTCCGGTTTTTCAAAATCTTAGCTATGGTCTGAACCGGTTCCGGTCCCGGTCCAACGGCAATTAGGCCCAAAAACCGGACCGGACCGGACCTTAAAACACTAGGAAGAAGGAGACGCCTTAGTCCTCCAGATCAATAGGACAAACATCGCCCAAGAATGGGCAATTAGGGAACACCAAGAGCGGTCTGCCCCTACAGCAGCAGATGTGCCCCCAGAATATTCGCGACACTGGAGGGTCTTTTCAGAAAAAGAAGCGCAGCGCTTCCCGCCGAGCAGAGAAGACGATCACGCCATCAGACTAAAGCCTGACGCCCCGGCGATGCTAGACTGCAAGGTCTATCCGCTAAACCCCAAGGAAATGATCGCCGCCGATGCCTGGCTCAAAGAGCAACTCGATAAAGGATACATCGAACTATCGAGTTCCCCCTATGCCGCCCCTTTCTTCTTTATCAAAAAGAAGGACGGATCCCTCCGCCCGGTCCAGGACTACCGCACGCTGAATAGCTGGACAATACGAGACGTTTACCCTCTCCCTGACATCAGCATTCTGACTAGAGATCTCGAAGGACGCGCGCTGTTCACCAAGTTCGATATCCGGTGGGGATATCATAACGTCAGAATAAAAGACGGCGATCAATGGAAGGCAGCCTTCAAAATGCCGCAAGGACTGTTTCAACCGCACGTCATGCTATTTGGACAATGCAACGCGCCTAGCACCTTCCAACGGGTCATGGATCGACTCCTGCGGCCGCTGAAACTCAAATACCCAAGGATGATCTTCGTATATATGGACGACATCCTCGTTGCCACACCCCGAGACCATGCATTACACCGACGCGTGGTCCACGAGCTGCTAGACATCTTAGAAGCAGCGTTATTCTTCTTAAAGCCCCAGAAGTGCCAATTCGAACAGTGACGCGTCGAATATCTAGGGCTGGTTATCGATGGGGACTCGCTGTGCATCGAGTCCAGCAAACTGAAAGGCATTAAGGAGTGGCCGCAAGTGCTCACAAGTGTCAAACAGCTGCGGTCGACACTTGGTGTCTTGGGATACCAACGCCCCTTCATACCCGGATTTGCCGAGATCGCCCGACCCCTAACTAGTCTCCTGAAGAAAGGAGTTCCCTTCATCTGGACAGATGAGTGCACCGCCACGGTCGATCAGCTCATCAAGATCGTCACAAGTGACCCAGTTCTCTGGCAACCAAGCCCAGCACGCCCATATGAGCTGGAAGTAGACGCCTCCCAGAACGCCACAGGCGCAATCCTGTACCAACACGATGCCCAAGGACGCCGCCGACCAGTAGGATACAACTCCAAGACGTTCACAGCCACGGAGCGCAACTACCCCATCTGGGACAGGGAATTCCTTGCCATCGTTCGAGGGTTAGAGCACTGGCGTCACCTGCTCATGGGAGCCCAGCACCAGATCACAGTTATCACGGACCACAAGAACCTCCAATACTACCGGTCACCCCAGAAGATCAACCGCCGCATCGCCCGCTATATCCTCACACTCGGGGATTATCATATCACCCTAGTACACCGCCCAGGGGCCACAAACAAGGCAGACGCTCTCTCTCGCTGCCCAGATTTCGATCATGCTGGCCAGGACAATGCCGAAGTCCTTGCCCTACCACCCACCCTATTTACTAACGCCGCAACGAGTGTTGACCTGGAGGACCGCACTTTTGCCCTCCAGAATGACCATACAGACACTCTTGCCACCTGGGCCTCCACCTACCCTATTGAACGACGCCCTGGAGGAGGCTGGTGGCATGCCAATCGCCTTGTTGTCGTGGCAGACAACGACCTTAGGAGGGGAGTGATCTCTCTATACCATGACTCGCCAACTGCCGGGCACCCTGGAATTTTAAAAACCTGCCTACTCATTGCCAAGGACTACTGGTGGCCCAACATGAAGCAAACTGTCCTCGCCTATGTCAAAGGATGTGCCACCTGCCAAGCCACCAAGGTAAACACCACCAAGCCGGCATCACCCCTTATGCCTATAACAACCATCCCAAATGCCTTGCCATTCGAAACCGTCGCCCTTGATCTAATCGTTAAGCTGCCCCCATCAGGAGGATTTGACTCTATCCTCACGATCACTGACCATGACTGCTCAAAGGCCGCCATATTCATCCCCTGTCATGCCCAGATTCTGGGCGTACCTCCACTGGTGTTGGAGGCGGCGGTGGCGACGACGGCGGGGGAGTAGGGGATCTTGGACGTGAGGGTCCTAAGTCCTGATAACGAGCTCTCGCTGGGGAGCTAAGATGGCGTTTGATCTTAAGTCCTTTGACCATACGCTAATGACACTTGTGCAAGCGACGCGAAGTCTGGCAATAAGCCAGAGGAGCGGTGGTTCACAAGTAAAAGGCCTGAAGACGGTTGACTTGGCTGAGATTACAAGAGAACAGACTTAGGGTCTGCTCTAAGGCGATACAACGCGATATAAGTACATTGGGGAGGTGAGTCAGGTCGAGTCATAGTGTCCCTAGGACACTAGTAAGCGGACACAGTAAGCCTCGAGTCATCGTACAGTAAGCAGGCCGATACGTGAGTCATATTGTACAGTATGAGTCAGTAGGTGCCGAGGCAGCGCATGCGCAGAGGTAAGCAAATGTAGCACTAGTGGAGTGCGCACCAGAGGCGAAGCGTGGGAACACCTACTATAATAGGAAGGTAAGCATGATGTAAGCGAAAGCGGCCAAGTCATGGCCTCAAGCAGAGTCTCAGGCCCTAGGGGCCTGGCAGTCCATAAACGCAATGCGGGGGGAGTGGGATAAGTGGAAAATAAAGCGTACATGACCCCCTTGTGCACACTGTGAGCAGAGTCTGATCTCGGCATGCACAAACGTGACATCCCCTGCAACGAGGTGATGACCGCGCCAGAACTCGTCACATTATATGCCAAACACGTGTTTCCCCACTACGGCATCCCCCGGAAAATCATCAGTGATAGGGGAACACACTTCGCCTCGCACTTCCCACGAGAGCTATGCAAAACGCTGGGAATTGAACAGAACATTAGTACCGCATACCACCCCCAGACGGACGGACAGTCCGAACCAACCAACCAGTGGCTCGAGCAGTACCTTCGCATCTATGTGAACCACCAGCAGAACAACTGGTCCGCCCTCCTGCCCATTGCCCAATATGTCCACAACACCTGGCCCAGCAGCACCACCAAGCAAGCGCCTTTCCAGCTTCTCATGGGGCATATCCCACGTGCCCACCAGCCACAACGATCTGAGAAAATGCCGTCGCTCCAAGAACGCCTAGACCTTGTCCATCAAGGACGGATAGCAGCGCAGACCGCCATCACCAATGCCCAGACCCTTGTTAGTGCCAGAAGGGGAGCGCGATTTAAGCCATTCGCAAAAGGACAAAAGGTCTGGCTTGATGGAAGGAACATCCACATCACCCAGCCAAGCGCAAAACTCGCGCAAAGGCGCTATGGCCCCTTCCAGATCACTGATGTCATCTCCCCAGTGGTATACCGAATCGCAATTCCCCCTCAGTGGAAACTACGTCGTGTCCATGACGTATTCCATGCCAGTCTCCTCACCCCGTATATAGAAACTAAAGAGCATGGCCCCAACTTCACAGAACCGCCTCCTGATGTTATTGATGGAGAAGCAGAGTACGAAGTCGAGGCCATTCTAGAATACCGCACATTTGGAAGAACAAAGCAACCGCAGTACCAAGTCAGATGGAAAGGGTACTCCGCAGCAGAAGACACGTGGGAACCTCGGAAGAACCTGAAAAATTCACTGAACCTAGTCCGCCAGTTCCACCGAGATAATCCCACAGCGATAAGGAAAGCCTATATAAGACATGCCCTGACCGCCCTCAAGTCATCATCCCCCTCTCTTGCCTCTACCACGCCTAGCACACCCCCGCCAGCTTACTCCTCGCTCATGTCCTTCGATGGCTCGCAGAAAGACCAACTCGCTGACAAAGGGAAAGGAAGGGAAGCCCCCGTCGCCCCGAACTCACCCACGCCCTCCATCTCGAAAAATGATGATGCACCGAGCCCCGTACAGGTCCGTATCGCCACCAGGATATTCACCGTGCGAGGCGATGACAGCAGCAGCGACGACGACAGTGAGGCCAGCAGCAATACCGAGTGGACCGCCAACGATAGAAGAACAGGCGGACCAATTCCTGAGCGAGCTTCTCCATTCCCTGACCTCCACAGCTGTGGCAAGTTCGACCACCCCCTCTCTGCCGACAATTTCTGTGGAGTCTGCAACGCCCCCATTAAGATGGACGACGGCCACGCCACCTGGAGCGCCTCCCCCGTCTCGAGCAGCGACACAGCGACTGCCAACTCCCGTGCCCCCACTTCGCCGACCGGGGTCGATGCCCCCGCTATTTCCACATCCATTAGACGAGGTACGGACGATGACCTTGCCAGCGCCTTCCAGCTTCTGCAGCCGCCAAACGTCGCTGCCGCCAGAACGCCCGCCGCGCTTCCGACGCGGCTCCCAGCCCCTCCTATCCTCTGTAGCTACGCAGACGTCGCCGCCGCCCACACCAATCAAGGAAGAGAGCCCCGCACCACAACTCCATGCGCCCACAGTGCCCGAGGGAATCCAGGCCATGGTCAGCAGGACAACACGATCGGCTACGATGGTTATTTCCTGCAATGGAATCAACTTATCGACCATCCAAGTGAACGGAACACTATCCTTGTCCCCAATCACAACAATCGCCTCGTCCCCGCCACCTACTATGCCCACCTGCCCCGCCTCGATGAACCCCTCATCCTAGGACGTCTGATGCTGACGTCCCACATTTTTGCTGAGCCCCTCCATGCTAAACCGCGCCCCGACGCTCACCTCCCAGCCGTAGATGACTGGGACCTCTTCGTCCTGGAGGGCAGCCACCAGTACCGCCACCATGTCGACAGGCTGATCGATGGACTTGCTGACCCCGGAGTCACCACTGAGGTCCACAGATACTGCACCGTGGTGAGGAAGCTCCATTTCCAGATCGAGCAGGAATATTACCACCTGCTGTCTACCCCCGAGCGCCGCACCGAGTATACCGCCCTCCAGCTGCAGAGGGATGCTGACCTAGTACGCTGCCACCACAAGCTCAGAGACGAGCTGCGCGGCATCGAGGTGCGCCTGTACGAAGCCGTGCTTATGTCGCGAATCGGGCCCAAACTGGACCAAATTCTGGAGCGCCCCGCCCTTCCCTCTATGTCCTACTTCTTACGAGGCCGCCCAGCTACTCACCAGACCGACGTTGTCACCACCCTCCCCGTCCACGTGCCGCCCCACGTCCACTTCATGAACGCCCACCCCCTCCCTGTTCGCGATCGCGCCGCCATCTATGCCCTCCACCGCAAGCGCGCCTGTCCTGAATCCTTCCCCGATGCCAACGATGCCGGACAAGCTTTATCCGGTGAGCCTGCCACTTCGGACTAACAGCGTGGCAGCTGTCCCTTAGGGGAGGGCGTACTGTTATGTTTTCCCTTCGGACTGAGCGGACCGTCTCTTTTCTATTCTCGATACAATACCTAGCCCGCGCCTCGCCTCATGTTCTAGATCACGATAGCCATGACTTGTTGCGCTCCACTGGCCGTGGAGCGCATACTATACTTAGCCCTGACTTGATCCTGACTCACCCCGCTCCACAGTGACCTGTGGGGCTGGTACTATACTTAGCGGACTACTCCACTACCCTCGTTATGACTTGGTAGTGGTAGCATGTGACTCCCCTGTGGCAGGCCTATATAAGGGCCTTAGTTTGCGTATAGTCAAGCCCTAAGCTTGACTTCGTTTCAATTCGATCTCGTCTTGCCTCCTCACTCGAGCTCGCCGCTCTAAGTCATTGCCCCTTTTTACTTGAACTCGCCGCTTCAAGTCGCCTTAAGGCCTCATCGCTCAGCAAGGCTCTGCTTCGCTCTCACGCCTCTCTAAGTTGGCTGTAACGACTTAGCTTTGGGCCTTCGCACTAGTCACGTGCTCGCCCTACTCTACCGAACTTAGCTTCACTCTTGCGCCAATGTGACCACCGGAAGTGTCACGCTCAGGACCACGTGCTTGTTGCCTCGCACGTGCTCGCTCGTTGCCTACGCCCAAGTCGCACAAGTCGTGCTCACGGCCTGTCGAGCCATAACATTGAGGGAGCGCACTGGTCGGGAAACGTCCGCTTGCCTAATAATTATCAATATGGATATAGATGGCAAACGACACAATTTGATGCGTACTGGAGATGTTTCAGCTCTGTGATAAGGCGTCGCAGTTTGAGCTCCACAAGATCCAATGGGAAGTCAGTCCAGTTAATTTTCGAAAGGTATGACACTATGAGGCCCATGCCGAGTTTGCCCTGGCGGACATGGTGCAGGCGGCCATCAGAATCACGACAATCCTCTGCGAACAACGCATCAAATCGTCGGTTGAAGGTCTCATGCGGGGTATCACATTCCTCAGTGTTCATGACAGACCAGATTTTGTCGTCCTTGGATCCCTTCGGCACAGCATCTGACAGGGAGTTTGAGAGAATGCCGATCTCCTTGACTAGTAGTTTGACGGTCGCAAGAGTAGACATTTTGAGCAGCCTAGAGCAGGGGAAGGTCGACAGGACAGTATACTATGCGAGATGAGGGGGAAAAGACAAGATGCACGGCGACTCATATATACATGCAGGGCAGCGGGGGAACTGGCGAACCGCCGGGGGATCAATGATCTTCTTGAGAATTGGTTCCATTCTGCTGGGGAGCATAGAGCGCAGATCGTAAGCCTTGGCAGGGCAACGTCGCAACGATACTTGCTTCTGGCATCTCGCTGTGCCTACTTGTTCTCCGGGTGATTCAGAAAGGAAAAGAAATAACAGTGATTGATATTGTTAGCCAGAATGACCCAAATGTGGGGCAGCTACAGAGGTACATTGAAACTGACTTCGCCTTTGTTATGTTGAACAATTTGGGGTGACACCACTGATGCAGCATCCCCAACTGTGCAAGCGCCGCTCCTCCGCACGCAGTGGCCACAGCCACATCCGCTCTGTTGCTGCCTCCAGTTCGTTGTCCTCTCCATCCTTCTCGTGCAGACTCCGCAAGCCAAGTGCACACAGAGCCATTTAGCGGGTCCTCAAACGTGTCGAATAGCAGTACGTGCGAGCTTCACCATGTGCGCTCAAGATTACTTAGTTGAGCCCTGGTGAGGATGCGGTGGGCCAACTGTTGATTGAGGTCCGATTCAAAAAGCAACCTTGCAGCAAGTGTGAGCTGCCCTGTGCGTGCCCAGGGTCAAAGTTGAGCCCTGGTGCCAGTGAGGACGCAGCGAGCCAACCGTCGATCAAGGAGCGGCCTTGGCACAATGGCACCTTGAAGTAAGAGCCACGGTTTGGGGATACTGTCAAGGAGAACGGGCATAGAGTGGGCAAATCGTCTGGAAGCATGCGGATGAGAAATAGTGAGGGGGACGCACCTCATTGAAGCACCATGCTCAGCATCATGACCCACGCAACCTCCTTCCTGAGGTTCTCAAATACAAGTTTTGCTTTTGAAATGTGTTTCTCCCTGGAGGCTGAGCTGGAGCGGAGTTGTCCCTCTCATATGGAGTCATACCAGTTTCCGAGTTTCGATGATGACGCAGGCCTTGATGAAGGGGAAGAACTTGCATCTTGAGCTGGTGATGAACCACAATGTTACCACATTGTGCAGAGGGAGCGCTGCACGTTGACACATCATGAAATACAGTCGAAGCAGAAAGGTGATCCATGTTGACAAGACTACGAGATGATGGGTCATTCTATACTTGGTCGTACTATTACCCACCAAAAGGCCACGGCCTCAGCCACCGGCTCTGGCTTTGTTCCGCCTTTAGCCAGGCCGAAGCTTTGACTGAGCCGTCACTTTGGCACGGCTCGGCCTGGCCTATTTGGGACTGGCTCAGCCTGGCTCATGGCCTGAGGCCGGGCCAGGCACAGCACTAGTCCACCCTCATGTTTTTCTTTGCCTTTCTGGGTCACAAATCACAATCGCAATGTACTCACTGGCGCTTGTTGTTACGCAGCTATGTAAATACGTACGCTACCTAAACACAGTAGCGATAACCTTCAGTTATGTGGTCAGAAACTGTATATTAAGTCACAAATACCTAAACACGGTAGCGATAACCCTAAGGGCGACGCGTCAACCAAAGTAGGTAACATATGACATAAGCAAATACTCACTTCAGTTATGTGGTCAGAAACTGAAGTGATATGGTGCGAAAAGAAGTCCTTAAATACGCAACAAAGAGTGTAGAATCGGCCGAAAGCTTCGGACTTGTATCAGAGAATAAATGAGTAGTTTATGAACTAATATGAAGCAATAAAATGTAGGGAACGAAAGGAGAATGTGAAGTTTTCAGTGTCTTTGATCATTACATACGGACCTATCTAATCTAAGATTACGGAGCGGTAGTACCATGCAGATAACCGCGCAGTCCCGGTCCCAACTCCGGGCCGGTCCAACATCCCCCCATGATTAAGGCACTGATACAAGCCCCAATCCTGAGATGAAGTCCCTAAGGTGCACGTGCGGCTGTGGCTTGGTGAAGCCATCTGCGAGCATCTCTGCAGTGGGCGTACGAATGAGATCCATGCACCCGTCCTCGACGTACTCGCGTATGGCGTGGTGCTTGATAGGGATATGTTTAGAGCGTCTCCCAGTGACCGGATTCAACGCTAAGTCGACCGCACCTTTGTTATCGCCATGTAAGGGAATCGGGTCGCAGACATCGTATCCGAGCTCGAAAAGGAAGTTCCGATACCAGTGTTACGACCACGACCACCACGTGCACTGACTTGCGCACGACCCAGTCTGTGCGGGAGCTCCTGAAGCTCACAGCTGGCTAACTGACAAGACAAGGATGGAATTGGGACTCCTAGGGAGTGCCCCTGAACCGCTACGCACTCATTTGACACTATGGACACTAAACTGATACTATACGGACTGATTAGGAAGGAGGCTGCTAGCCTCATGTACGCTTGCATGGTTGCTGTCACGTTTGTGCATGCCGAGATCGGACTCTGCTCACGGTGTGCACAAGGGGGTCATGTACGCTTTATTTTCCACTTATCCCACTCCTCCCGCGTTGCGTTTATGGACTGCCAGGCCCCTAGGGCCTGAGACTCTGCTTGAGGCCATGACTTGGCCGCTTTCGCTTACATCATGCTTACCTTCCTATTATAGTAGGTGTTCCCACGCTTCGCCTCCGGTGCGCATTCCACTAGTGCTACATTTGCTTACCTCTGCGCATGCGCTGCCTTGGCACCTACTGACTCATACTGTACAATATGACTCATGCGTCGGCCTGCTTACTGTACGATGACTCGAGGCTTACTGTGTCCGCTTACTAGTGTCCTAGGGACACTATGACTCGACCTGACTCACCTCCCCAATGTACTTATATCGCGTTGTATTGCCTTAGAGCAGACCCTAAGTCTGTTCTCTTGTAATCTCAGCCAAGTCAACCGTCTTCAGGCCTTTACTTGTGAACCACCGCTCCTCTGGCTTATTGCCAGACTTCGCGTCGCTTGCACAAGTGTCACTAGCGTATGGTCAAAGGACTTAAGATCAAACGCCATCTTAGCTCCCCAGCGAGAGCTCGTTATCAGGACTTAGGACCCTCACGTCCAAGATCCCCTACTCCCCCGCCGTCGTCGCCACCGCCGCCTCCAACGCCAGTGGAGGTACGCCCAGAGTCTGGGCGTGACAGTTGCGGCACTCGCATGGCACACGCATGTGCATGCATCACGCATATCACATCGGCACATCACAGAACGCTAAAGGCGTGTTCCCCTGGGTCCAGGGTGTAGTGCAGACGTGTTGCAGCGTGTTGGCGGGCCGCGCGTTCTCTGGACATTGAGTACTTTTGCTATTGGGTCGATCACTATGACCCTTGATCTCATACCTCATGCGCGCCCTCGAATTCTTACTGATACGCTTGCGCGTCCCTATGACGCGTAGTCTGGAACCTACTAGATGCATGGGCCCTATGCCCTGACGATTACGCGGCCCTCTAGATAGGGGCCTTCACGAAACTATAAGTAGCACACTCCTTTGTGCAGTAGACTACAGACTCGACCTCTTCAGAATACAGCCTACTTGAACCTAGGAATCCCTGCAGTGGGAAGCACCCCTAGGATACTCCGAACCAGACCAGACCTTCCAAGGCCACCAGTACACTCTCCCCTCCTCTCTACCCCTCTTTCTCCCCCTTTGTCATAAGGGAACTCCATTGGCTTGGAACACCTTTGCATAGAAGTCACTTAGAGGTCACTGCGCTATCAGTGCACCTTTGACACTTGTGCATGACAGTTGGCTTACGTCTTGAGCCATAGCAATCAAGAGGAGAACCATTATCAAATCGTCCACAGTACCGAAAGTACTACCTGAAGCAGGACTTGGGCTGAACCAAGTCAACGATAAGCAAGTCGCTTAGAACGCCCAAGGCTGAGCGTAACAACCAGGAAGCCTGATTGGCTGTGTTACGTTCTGGACTGCTCTGGACTGAGTACCCTTACTTTTTCTTTCCCTATATGCCTTCCCCTTGACCCACTGCCTCATGCGAACCATGAGGCCGCCTATTGCTTACTGATGATGGGCCCTAGGCCTTGTACGATGACGCACTTACCCTCAACCCTGTATGATGACGCGTTGACCCTTTGCCCTAGTACATGACATCATAGCTACGGTGACGCACTACCCTTGACCCTACCTAGTACTTATAGTGCTTCGTCTCGTCTGTATGTACTCAGACTCAACTTCTTGAGCAATCAAGCTAGTTCCCCTGTCCTGCAAGCTGAGGTTATCTTGTGATTACCTTAGCCTGCACTTCCCCTCAAGGTGCAGAGGCAGGAGCTTTGCCAAGCTTGTGCCCTACCCCTTGAAGTGTCAATCCACCTTTCCTCTCATTGCGTTGTGTAGGGACGATTTGTCAATCCTTCCTAACATCGCACTGAAGGGACTGTCCACTCCTCTTGTGAATCACACTCCGCCTGTGCGTTCCAGGCCCTCCAGAGTCCACTGAAGCCTAGACTTGGGCTAGACCAAGTCAACGAACCAACCCGTCACACAAGTCGTGCAGAAGGCCAACGCTTGAGCCTAACAGGCTGCGTCCGTGAGGGCCATGTACTCGGCCTCGGTGGTGCTCTGGGCTACTGTCTTCTGTTTACGCGATGTCCACGAGATCGCTCCATCAGCAAGTAGGTAAACGTAACCCGAGGAGGAGTGGGAATCATCGGCCTGATCTCCAAGACTGGAGTCCGAGTACCCATGGAGTCCGCTTCCTGATGCTCCATCATAGCGTAGCCGAAGATCTGATGTACCCTTGAGATAAGATAGTACATACTTGGCAAGTCGCAGATGCTGCGGGGAAGGATTGGATGCGTATTGCGCGAGGCGTGCAACAGCGAATGCGATGTCCGGTCTGGTGCCAATCTGCACATAGAGGAGACTGCCAATGAGCTGCTGATACGACTTTATTTCATCTGCAGTAGCCTCTCCAACATGCTTGACGAGGTGTACCTCTGCACCAGACGGGAGCGGTGTGCGCGTGGGATGGGCGTCTGATAGCCCGAAGTGATTCACTATCTCCAGGACATATCGGGATTGGTCTAACTCTAGGCGCCTGACGGATCTGTCGCGCGTGATGCGAACTCCGAGGTAAGAGTCGATCTTGCCTAGGTCTGTCATATCGTAGCGGCTAGATAACATCAACTTCATCCGATCGATCTCCCTAAGCGAATTGCCGGAAAGTGTGATGTCGTCGACATAGAGGATGATGATGAGTGTCCCCCCTCGTCTTGGCGACGATAAACGTAAATCCCCGCGTCGGCGTATGCACGCATGAAGCTGAGCCCTACTAGAACTCCATGAAACTGTACGTTCCATGCGTGCGAAGCTTGTTTCAAGCCGTAGATAGCTTTGTGCAATAGGCACACCTTGCCTTCCTGCCCAGGGGCGATGAAACCTTGGGGCTGCTCCATGTATATCTCCTCATCCAGTAAGCCATTCAGGAATGCCGACTTGACGTCCATCTGATGGATCTCCCAATCCTCTAGCGCGGCCAACGCTAGGATTAGTCGTAATGACTCAAACCGAGCCACTGGCGAGAAGGTTTCATCGTAATCTAACCCCTGAATCTGAGTAAAGCCCTTAGCCACGAGGCACGCCCTGAAGCGGCCATCGGCCTTCCACTTGAACACCCATTTGGACTTGACGGCCTTGCGGCCCGGCGGTAAGTCCACTAAAGTCCAAGTCCCATTCTTAGCGAGCGCATCCATCTCATATTGGCACGCTCCATGCCATTCGTCAGCGAATTCAGATGCCATCGCTTCCCGATAGGTAGCGGGATCATGATATCCGTCAGCCACTAGGGCGAGCAAAGCCATCTGTCCGACATTTCCAGTCCGGCGCACGCGGGGCCCGTTGTCTGCTCCGCGGTAGCGCGGGTTTGGACGAGGATTCTCGCGGAGTCGCATAGGCGACAGCGGGCAAGGTCTGAAGGAGGGACCAGGAATCCCAGTGTTGATGCGGGCATAGCGGGGGCACAGAGCTGGGGGCAGTGCTGGAGCAGGTGGATGCGACGGAGGCGTATGGTAGATAGTGACTTCTCTACTAGGAACAGGGTTCGGCGTAGCGGGGGCGGGAGGGGGGCCTCTCTCTCAGGAAACTCAAGTGTGACTTGTCCCTGAGGGACAACAGGATTCACCGGGGGAGCGGACGGCTTACCACTCTCCCTGAATGGAAAGGAGCATTCGTCAAATGTCACATCGCGAGACAAGATGATCGCTCGGGTACTACTATTCCAGAGTCGGTAACCCTTAGAACCGGACTCATACCCAACAAGCGTCATAGCGATCGATCGGGGATCGAGCTTCTGTCGCTTGCCCTCCGGCACATGAACATATGCCTTGCATCCGAAGATGCGAAAATATGAGACATCTGGAACGTGACCAGCGTTCCAGAGCTCGTGCGGTGTCCGCCAACCAATAGTCCGACTGGGAGTTCTATTATAAGTGTGGACTGAGGCATCAACTGCCAACTCCCAAAAGCCGAGGGATAGGCTGGCACTGTGGAGCATTGCGCGTGCCTTGTCCAGGATGGTGTGGTTCCACCGCTTGGCTAAGCCGTTCTGCTGGGGCGAGCCCGGCATTGTCAATCTATGATCTATGCCCTTCTCGTCTAAGATAGTTCTCAGCGCGCCTGACATGTATTCCCCCCCATGATCTGAGTGCAGTGCGAGGAGACGCTCCGAAGTCTGAGCTTCTGCCCAGGCCAGGAACTTCCGAAACGCAGCTACAGTTTGATCTTTAGATTTGAGGAAGTATACTACGCCATGTCTAGAGTAATCGTCGACAAAAGTGACCATGTACAGAGCGCCTTGAATAGATTTCTGCTGCATCGGCCCGGCTAGATCGCTATGAACAATCTGCAGTATCCGGTCCGAGTGCTTATGAGACGATGAAAAGGGAAGTCGCGTGTGCTTGCTGAGTTCGCACCCAGGGCATGGCGACTGATCGTGATCGATCGTGGCATCAAGGGAAATCCCCTTTATGGAGTCCTTGTAACACTTAAGGGCGTTATATGACATATGCCCCATGCGCTCATGCCAGATCTTTAGATCGATAGCAGGGCTGATTGCGCTATGCGCATTAACGCTGGGTAGGTGTCACGGTTACAAGGGACCGTGGCTCTAAGTGAGCGCGTCGTTCGGGGTCACGTGATCGTGTGGACGTATCACGTGTTCTTGCCGTGGCTCGCTATGGTCATGGGGATCGGGGTCACGGACTCGCTGTGGTAATGTGACACTTGTGGCACGCTGTGGTCACAAGGGTATCGAGGTGGGCCGAGATGCCCAGGTACTTGGTTCCGGTAGGTGCACCTTAAAGCACCTGTTTGGCAACGTTCCACGTGTTATAGCACACGATGACAAGCTTCGATGTGGCTTACTAAGCCGGAGCGGTGGTAGAGACGAAAAGAGAAGGTTGTTGCCACCAAGGTCTGATTGGGTAATCAACTTGTATTGGAGACGAAGTTGAGACTGGGGATTCCAGCTCAACTTCCTACAGTTCTTATAGTACTACTCCCTAGTCACTATGAGTCGTAAGTAAGAGTCAGTAGTACTCAATAAGAGTCACTACTATGAGTCGCGTATCAGTCAGTATCAGTCACTAGCGAGCGACTCATAGGGAGTCGCTCTGAGTCGCGTACTAAGTCGCGTCGCGTCGCAGTCACAAGGAGTCAGGCATCACATGACATACAGTCATGTGATAGGTAAGGAAGTCAGCGTGTCACATGACATAGGGTCATGTGACAGTACAGGTCACGTGTCAGCTCGCGAAGTGAAAGATAGAGACATGAAAGCAAGGGCCAGAAACCGTAACACCACCCCCTCTTCTAGGCGGGTGTGCCATCACTCGCCAGTCCAGTCCATAGCTGTACAGTAAGCAGTCATAGGATTCGTAAAAGTCCTCACTGTGGTTCAAGAAAGGAGTCCCAGTCCAAGTCCTCGCCGTAAATAAGCTGCGCACGTTCCAAGTCCACAACACTTCCTTCCTCCTCATAGCCAAAGTCCAAGTTCTTCATGATGCCCGATACAGGGCAGACCGCACCTATATGTTGGTGCCCAACATGGACACCACAGCGGGTTAGTTGGCACTTGAGGTGAGGCGTGGTGCAATCGAAGCCCCAATGCCCATTCTGGTCGCAGAAACCGCAGAGCCGCCACAAGGGGCAGTTCTCATATTTGTGGTCCGCACCATCAGACCTGCACCTCCCACAATAGAAGGTGGTCATCTTGCGGCGCGGTTTTGTTTTCTTCCCTACTCCTCGACTTGCCCTAAGACGACGACGCCTCCTTGATGCTGTAATACTGAGGTCGCCGGGACGTGCGCAGTCCCTATACTCGTCACAAAGCCCCTGCTGTTCACCAGCATGACTACCTGTAGGAGTGAGGGGGTCCTGGAGTTCACCAGGCTCGAGGACATATTGTGGGGGTTCCCCAGAGCCTGCGGGTGCATCATAGATCGTCCGCCCTGGGTTACATAAGGCGGCGGCGGCACTGAGGGGGCTGGTGAAGGGGTAGGTGAGGTCAGATCTATTAGTGTCCTCTCCGGGTTGTGGAATCGCGTAGGGGCCGGCAACTGGTGGGAGAGAGAGGGTGGGCCAAAAGGCCTCAGCAAGCCCCCATACCTCCCGTTCGGTGGTGGTGGCGTAGGCCTCGCGTGCCTGTGGCGCGGTGGGATCGCTGGTGGAGCTGTCGCTCGACGATTCAAGTGGCGGTGGTGAGTTGGTGGCGGCGTGACTGTTTCTTCTCGTGGTGCTGGGGCCGCGACCATCCGTCCACCACGGCAATGCTGTAAGCGGGGTTCCCTGATAGGCATTGACGAAGGTAAATTCGTCATCTGGATAGGAGAGGGTGAGGCTTGGTGTGCTGGCAAGCGGTAGGGCATCGTTCATTCTCAAGCTTCTAATGACAAGGGGTTTAGCGGTGGAAGGGGCAGAGGTCTGTGGCACAGAAACAACTGTGCAGGTGTCCGTGCTGGTCCTGGCGGGTCTCGTGCCTGCCTGCTCCAGGCGTGAATGTGATAGCGAGTGGGGAAGTGAGGAAGCGGAAGGCTCTGATGGTGGGAGGTCTAGGGTATTCTTCCTTAAGCTTGTACATTCGCTAAGGGAGAAGATGCGTTTCCACAATTCGTTCTGAGCCTTTTTATCCTTCATCGTTCGTACTGCAGCAGGTTTCCTCTTGTAGTATTCCTCGATTAATTCTGGTGCGTGCACATCTTCTGCTGGCTCCCAGCTGTCATGCACCTTGGAATATCCCTTCCAGGACAGAAGGTATTTCAGTTTCTTCCACCGTCCTACACGCTTTGAGTTCACAATGCGTTCAATTTCGTATTCTTCTTCTCCTTCAATCAGTTCCGGCGCTGGCTGTGGGAAGTTCTGTCCATGCTCAGCTGTTTCTTTATATGGTGTGAGCAATGAAACATGGAAGACGTTGTGTGTTACGCTCGAGCTCTGAGCGTATCGGTCGAGGTTCGCCAAGTCACGTGATCGACTTGGACACTGCGAGTCTTCGTGTCTAAGACAGAGCGCAGTGGCGGTCCCCTTATGTGTACAACCCCAGGTCAAGGGTTCAATACAGGGGAATCAGGAGTCAGGCAAACGGCCTGAGGATCTGAGGGTTCACAAGATGAGAGGGTAATACGATAGCCACCAAGGGCCAGAGCGTAGCTCGGTATTGGTACGAAGAGAACAAGCCTAGAGATGAGGCTACAGTCTAGGCTACCTTATATAGGGAGAAGGCCCTCCGTATCTGGTCACGTGAGTCTCAGTATCATAGTCGAGTCGCGGGTTCGATGCGGGTCATAGGTCAATGTAGGAATAAAGGAAAGGGGAAAGAAATCGTAACACTGCCCCTCTGTCAGGTCTGAAGACGTCCCGGCTTCACCAGACATCAGTCATAGTTGCGTCCTCCTCTGGTGTGTAGATGAATGAGTAATGGGTCTCCTATTGAACCGCGCCTCGAATCGTTCGCGAGCTTGTACTGCTCGTTGTCCGGCTTCATGCACCTTTTGGGTGAATTCTTGCACACGACGCTCTAAGTCGTCTCTATCGTCGTGTTTCGTGAGCGTCGTCGTCGTGGGTGTCGTGGTGCATGAAGCGTCGAGGGGCACGGATGGGTGTGCGTGGCGTTGTTCAGGGGATGGAGATGATGAGGAGAGGACGAAGAGTGAGTGGGAGTCCGGGGAAGACATTTTGCGACTAAGGGCAATGCTGTCAGCAGTTCTTATAGTACAGTCATGGAGAATCAAATCAGTCCAGTCAGGACAGGCACGTATCGTACTCGAATCAGCGAGGCGTGAATGGAACGGGTTGTCCCCTCTCAAGAGGACCGGGTCGTCGTCGATATCATGATAGAGGTGTGTCGCCCAAGTCTCGAAGTCCCACAAGTACATGAGAATGAGGTGTTCTGGGTTAAATCTGGGCGACAAGTCTGGGGACAAGCGGCGTGGTGGATGATGGTCAGGGTGGACAAGTCAAGGATGCGTTGTCCACGACGTTCTGCGTGTTCTAGCGCTTCCACGCGGCTTCTGGTCCAGTACACGTCGGTGCTTTGGAGAGGTCGTCCCAAGTATGGTTGGATACTGGGAATGATGGGGGGGTTCTTTTCGTCGTCGTTCTGCTGCTTTACGTTGCGCATATCGCTCCCTTCGTTTCCGAAGGTATGCCTGGTGCGCTTCGTGAGCTTGTGCCACTACTTCATCGTTGGTGAAGGTGGGCGTTGGGGATTTGTCGAGGTCTATGATGGGAATGGGTCGTGGTGTGTTTGTGAAAGAGGGAGTTGCGCATCCTGGGTCGCAACCCTAGGACATTGCGCTGAACAGAGGGCGTTTCAGGGGTATGGTTAATGAATTGGGTGTGCGTAGGGGGTGGAAGTGGTCCTCCTTTGTAGGGCATTATGGACTGAAAACTCGTCGTCGTATGACTTGAAGTACGTCTTGTACAAATCTGTCTGAGTCTCGCTGCCACAATGCCCAGTCGTCTGCCAGTCGTTGGTGTTCGTGGTTAGGTCGATAAGTGGAACGGATTGGTACACAGTCTCGGGCACGAGAGACCGTGGATCTGGCTGCGAAGGAAAGGATGGAGAATCGGCTATCGAGGTCGTTTCGTCGTCTAACAAGTTCGTCAAGTGGGGAGTTGTGGTGCCACCGAGTGGTCATCTATTGGTGGAAGGGACAGTCGTCCGTTCGACAGAAGTAGCTGTGCAGCCGTCCGTGCTGCTCTTGTCGTGTTTCGTGATAAGGGGAATTAGGAACGAATGGAATAGCGTGTGGGGAGGCGAGGATGTGGAATGTGCGGATATTTGGAGGTCGAGGGTATGCTTCTTTGAGAGGGAATATAGCGGTGTATTTCATTCAGGCGTGCTCCAAGGGTCGTCTTTCGATGGGCGAGGTTGTATTGGAATTGTGAGGGGAAAGTTTGAGAAAGCGTATCTTGCTGGGAGTCGTGTTGTTCTACCCGTTCTTGTAGTTGTCGTTGTTGGCCTCGTGTTGGGTTGAGGGGCCAGCGATCGAGGGACTTCTGGCATTATCGATGGTGTCGTGGGAGTCGTTGAAGGGGAATCAGGGAAATTACCCCCCTCTCTAGGGAAGCGGCGTCCCGGCGCTTGTGGGACCGCTCGTGGGGCATCAGGGTTGTGTCGATAGAAGTCTCGATCAGGTCAGGTGCGTGAAGATCATGGGCCAGACCCAGGAATCTTCAGAGGCTGGGAACCCTTTCCAATGGATAAGGAAACGGAGTTCCCGTCGTCTGCCGTAATAGTCTGCCTTGCAGATCGATTCGACTTCCCATTCGGGCTCTCCTTCGATCACTTCGGTCCGGCCGGGCGTAATTGTGTCCTGAGCGGCCGTTTCGATGTAGCATGTGAGGAGATCGACATGGAAGTGGGGTGGATCTCATCGATACAGGAAGGCGTAATCGATAAGTGACAGGGGATAACTTCTGCATGATGGGGAATGGACCATATGCGGCGCCAACTTCATAGTAGGGTAGTGGAGCTGTAGATTGCGCCCTTCGAGCCAGACTTGCTCGCCTTCTTCGAATTCTACCGGGATCGCACGGTCTGTCGCGTTCTGGAACGCTTTTACCGCTGCTTCTCTGGCCTCCCGGATCTTCTGAAGCGCTCGGTGACTTCTGGCACCCAAGCTTCCTCAGTGGACATCGGGATGTATGGTTTAGTACCGAAGAGGAGTTGATGGGGTGTTTGTCCGAGCGATTGTGTGGCCATGAGTTATGGACAAACTCTGCGAGAGGGAGATAGGGGGCCCAGGCTGTCTGGTCATTCGAAGTCCAGAGGTGGAGATACTGCTCCAGCCATTGATTAGCGCGCTCGCTTGCGCCGTCGGTTCGTGGATGGAACGTGGTGGACACGTTCTGTTGGATGTGAAGGAGCTGGCAAAGCTCCGTGGTGAACTGGGATACAAAACGGGGGTCACGGTCACTGATGATTTTCCGGGGGATTCCGAACCAAGGGATGAGGTGGCGGAGGTATAGGGTGGCGACGCCTTCACCCATGATGTTCGTAGTGCAGGGGAGAATTTGCTGCCTTGGAGCAACCTTGATCGACCACTGTGAGGACGGCATTGAAGCCGTGCGACTCCGGCAGGTCTGTGATCAAATCCATGGCGATCGTCTGGAAGGGGCCTTGCGTTGCGTCTGCTGGGATCATCTGTAGGGGTGCATGTCGATGGTGGGTTCGTGGTTTGTTTTCTTGGCATGACGCACAGCCGCGAACATATTCCGCGGCGAATTCTTTCATGCCATCTCCTTCGTATTGTTGTTCAAGGAGGTGAAGGGTGTTGGCAATGCCGGGATGACCGGCAAGTGGGTGATCATGGTGGAGGCGCATGATTTCGCACCGTTCTTCGAGTTCGTTGGGGAATGTTAGTTTTGCGAAGCGGGAATCGGGGAGGAGTATGACTCCTTTATTATCGTCGTCCCCCTGGTTCACACCAAAAGGACGTGACAAGAAGTCGGTGGGGATGTGTCGCTTCCCGGGGACGTGCACCAGTTTGAAATCATAATCAGCTAGCTCCTGGTGCCATTGCGCTTGTCGTCGATTCAGGTTTTGGGGTTTGCGATAATATTGCAGGTTATGGTGATCGGTGTGGACAAGGGTCTGGTGGTGCGAGCCGGCGAGGTACGGTCGCCAGTATTCGAGTGCACGCACTACGGCGTACAGTTCCTTGTCGTAGATGTCCCAATTGCGCTGCGTAGCATCAGGGTCGCCGACAGGAACGCGACAGGACGTAGTTTGTTTTTGTCATCGCGTTGCTGCAGCACCGCTCCGATGGCATACGCTGATGCATCGGTGTCAACAATGAAGGGTTTGTCGAACTGGGGTTGTCTGAGGATAGGGGCGGTGGAGACGGCGTCAATGAGGGACTCAAAAGCTTCCTGGTGTTCTTCGTTCCAGTAGAACTTGCCGCCTTTCGCGCAGTGAGCAATGAGCACGTTGAGCGGGGCCGCCAGGGTGCTAAATCCCTTGATGTACATTCGGTAGAAGTTCAGGAAGCCGAGTAACGCGCGTACTTCCTTCAGGGTTGTGGGGACTTTCCAGGCCTTGATGCCTGCAACTTTGACGGGGTCCATGCCGATGGCGTTTTCAGATATGATGACTCCTAGGTATTCGACGGAGTCTGCTTCAAACTGACACTTCTGCGGTTTCAGAAAGAGGTCGTTTCGGGCGAGAACGGAAAGGACGTCGTCAACCACACGTCGGTGAAGGGCGTGGTTTCGTGGGGTGTGAATTAGGATGTCGTCCATGTATACGTGACGTATCCTTCATTGATGAGTTCGCGGAAAAGGCAATTCATCATTGATTGAAAGGTGGCTGGTGCGTTTGTGAGTCCAAAGAACATGACCATGGGCTCGAAAAGCCCTTGGTTAGTCTTGAACGCTGCCTTCCATTGGTCGCCATCACGGATTCTGATGTTGTTGTAGCCCCAGCGGATATCGAGTTTCGTGAAGAGTGCTGATGGTTGCCCATTGACTCTAGTGAGTCGGTCCATGAGCTCGCGGATGAGGGGGAGTGGTGTGGTGTCTCGTGTGGTCCAGGTGTTTAACTTGCGGTAGTCCTGGACTGGTCTGAGGTCACCGTTCTTTTTCTTGATGAAAAAGAAGGGGAATGTGTATGGTGACTTTGATGGGCGGATATAGCCCTTGGCGAGGTTCTCGTCGATGAACTCTTGGAGTGCGATGTCTTCGCTTGGTGTTAAGGGGTAGACTTTGCAGTCTAATGTCGATGGTGCGTCGGTTTGAGGTCTATGGCGTGGTCCCAGGTCTCAGGTCAGGGAATCGTTGTGCGGCTTCTTCACTGAAGACGCGAGCGTGTGCGTGGTACTGTGGTGGGACGATCTGGTCCCAGGTGCGTTTGGTTTTATCGGCCACTTGCTCTGCCAGTTGCTGAGCTACTGTAGTCTTAGCAATGCGCATGAAGACTTGGTCGCCCTCCTCCCAGAACGGTTCATTCTGGATTGTGGCAGCTGTCATTCCCGCAACTCTAACTGTGATGTGGCGGCTTGTGCTGCTGCACGCATGTGCGGAGTATCACGGTGGTGGGAAGGACACCATTCTTCCAGTCTGGACGAGGGTTGGCCGCTGCGAACCATGGGTATCCTAGCACCAAGTGATCTTCATCCATGTCTGCAATGAAGAATCGGAGCGTGTGAGGGGCATCTTCTGTAACGATCTGAGGTCGGTGTAGTGGGTGATTTTGCCTCCTTTATTGCGTGATCCGTCTGCATTCAGAAGCATCTTTGGGGCTTGTAAGAGTCGTGTCCCGAGTTTGTGTTTGTCTACAAAGGCATGACTGATAAAACATTCCGTTGCCCCACAGTCTAGGAAAGCGATGTGGTCTGTTCTGGTCGATGCAGTATGGAAAGAGACTGGATCCTCATAGAATTGAGGCGGGGGAGGAAAATGTCGCGCTGGAACATGGCGCGCTTGAATGCTGTCTGTTCGAGGGTCGGATACGTGGGGGCGTCTCTGCACCACTTAGTTGCTAGTTCGTGGTACGCGTCGCTTCCAAGTCCTCGTAGATAGTCGAAGACTTGTTGTTGCATAGGCCTCTCAGCCGATCGGTCTTCAACCGTTAGGCGAGTGGCCGCAACTTTTGCTGGGGTTGGTGTGAACTTTTCTGGACAGTTGCGTTGTATATGTCCTTGTCGGTTGCACAGGAAACAAAGTCCCTTCGCGCGTTGTTGGTCCTTGATGCTGTCTACTTGTATTGGTTCTGGTTCGTTGGTCATGGGCGATGACGATCGCGTGAGTGGTGGAGTATCGATTGGGGGTGATGAGATGCGAGGGTGTCGTTCTTCCCATTGCGCTTGCTTGTGGGGTTTCAGAGCCGTGATAATGGCTTGTCGTCTGCGACTGGACAACTTCCATGTCTCCCAGTCCTGTGGTTCGTCGTGCGACATGCAGGCGTTGAGTAGTTGTAGGGGCAATCCTCGCTTGAATTTCTCAAGCACCGCTGGGTCGTCTTCACGGTACAATGCTTTGCGTGCTAAAGTGGCGAACTGGGTGATGTAGTCATCAATGTCGCCCTGGGTCATAGTGAGGGTGTCAAGTTGCGCTGTGGCACGATACGGTTCGTTGACATCGAACCAGTCTTGGATGAATCATGCTTCGAAATCGTCCCATTCTGGGTGCGGTTCAGTCATCAGCCATTCTTCTTGGCTTCATCGCCATTCGGTGGTTGCTGTCCCTTGTACATAAGTCAGGGCGTGCGCGATTCGGGTGTGGTCATGAGCGATGATTGGGTGATCTGAATTCAGGTACTGGTAGAGCTTGAGCTCGTGAATGAAGGCGTCGGTCGTCATTCTATCACCTGTGAAGACGGGGTTCGCGGCCCTCCAGTTGAAGGTCGTCGCCTTGCGGCCGGGGCACTAGTGGAACAATCTGGGGTGCATTTGGTGCTGGGTCTGGTGGCGGGGGTCCGTATCCTGGTGGGAATATCGCCACAGGGGATGGTGGCGCGTGCATGCTGTCATTGACAGTGGGGAGTATTCCCGTCGCCATTTTCGGTCTGGTGGTTGTTATCGTGGAGCGATCGATAAGTGCTCCTAGATCTGGATCGGGGTGATATCTGTCTTTCGATCGATGGGTTTCAGGTTCGTCGACGTCGATCGGATCTTTCGCGATTAAGCGATCAGTGGGGTGTTCGTCGAGTTTCAGTGGCTATCAAGTTTGCCTTGTATCTTGGTTCAGTCGGTCAGGGGTTCGAGAGGCTTGTTCTAATGTTACGCTCGAGCTCTGAGCGTATCGGTCGAGGTTCGCCAAGTCACGTGATCGACTTGGACACTGCGAGTCTTCGTGTCTAAGACAGAGCGCAGTGGCGGTCCCCTTATGTGTACAACCCCAGGTCAAGGGTTCAATACAGGGGAATCAGGAGTCAGGCAAACGGCCTGAGGATCTGAGGGTTCACAAGATGAGAGGGTAATACGATAGCCACCAAGGGCCAGAGCGTAGCTCGGTATTGGTACGAAGAGAACAAGCCTAGAGATGAGGCTACAGTTAGGCTACCTTATATAGGGAGAAGGCCCTCCATATCTGGTCACATGAGTCTCAGTATCATAGTCGAGTCGCGGGTTCGATGCGGGTCATAGGTCATGTAGGAATAAAGGAAAGGGGAAAGAAATCGTAACATTGTGAATCTTCCAGTGTCCAGGCAATTCCAATCGGTATACTATAGGCGATATGACGTCAGTGATCCTAAATGGTCCATATCTTTTGGGCGCCAGTTTTGTGATTGGGTGTGATAGGCGCAGGTTGCTTCCTTCAAGCCATACTAGGTCATTTACGTTATGTTCCTTGAAATGTCTTTGCCCCTTCCTTCTTTCTGAGCGCTGTACGATCAAACGCTGTGCATTCTTGATCGCGGCGGTGGCGTATGCGCGTGCTCGCTCTAGCCACCCCTTTCGTTCTTCAAGCGCTGGTACCTTGGTTTGGTGATCAGTTATTTGTATTGTTGGCATGTGCCTATGAGCAACTCATAAGGTGTCCGCCCAGTTGTTTCATTTGTCCAAGTGTTGTGCACGAACTGGGCCAGGGGTAGTAATTGTGCCCAGTCGTTTTGCTCAGTATTGCCATAAATCCTGAGGTATTGTTCCACGCGCTGGTTTGCGTGCTCTGATTGCCCATCCGTCTGGGGATGGAATGCCATACTAATGTTCTGCGTTACCCCCAACAGCGCGCATAGTTCCTTCATTACCGCTGCCGTGAACCTCAGGTCCCGGTCTGAGATAACGTGCTTTGGTACTCCATAGAATGGGAAGACACGTTCGGCATAGAGTTGCGCCACTCCTAGTGCATCAATAGTTTTTGAACAGGGCAGGAAGATTGCCGCTTTTGAACATCCATGATCGATGATCGTGAGAATGGCATCGTGCCCTTCTGAAACAGGGAGGTCTGTGATTAAGTCCCAGCTGATGGTGTGGAATGGGACCGCATTCTGTTTGGTCCCTATAGGCATGATGGGTGGTCGTGGTCGTACAGTGTTTGGCTTGGTAGACTGGCATGTCGCGCATCCTT
>WTXC01000167.1:0-44847 GCA_022496195.1 Lactifluus subvellereus | reverse complement strand
AGCGAAGCTAAGTTCTTCAGAGTAGAGCGAGCACATGACTTAGTGTGAAGGCTCAAAGCTACGTCATTACAGCTGACTTAGAGAGACGTGAGAGTGAAGCAGTGCCTTGCTGAGCGATAAACGTGAAAGGTGACTTGAAGCGGCGAGTTCAAGTGAAAGGGGGCGATGGCTTAGAGTGGCGAGCTCAAGTGAAGAGGCAAGACAAATCGATTGAGAAATGAAGTCAAGCTTAGGGCTTGACTCTGCGCAAACTAAGGCCCTTATATAGGCCAGGTACAAGAGGGTCATGTGCTACTACTACTGAGTCATAACGAGGGCAGTGGAGTAGTCCGATAAGTATAGTACCAGCTCCACAGGCCACTGTGGAGTGGGGTGAGTCACGGTCGAGTCAGAGCTAAGTATAGTACGTGCTCCACATCGCAGTGGAGCACGGCGAGTCACAGCTATCTCGTCAGGGTCCAGAACATGAGAAGAAGTGTAAGCATGGTATCGTAAACGAAAAGAAGAAGCGGTCCATCCGGTCTGTAGGTGAGATCGTAACAACTGCCTTCGGTCTAAGCACCTCAGGTACTTCCACCTACCACAAATTGCCCTCCCTTCATGACGAACCCACCTCCCATGCCTCCAGCAACCAGTCCGCCACCTCTACCCCATCCACTGTCCATCCCTCTGGCACATGTGTCAGTGGAAGAAAAAGAAAGGCCTATAACAGGCCTCGCTCAGGAGGACATAAGCTGAAGGGCAAGGGACCACCAAAGCGACCTCCTACTCCTCCCCCTCTCGCTTGTACCATGTGCAGCATGCCCGGACATGTGCACCTTGAATGTCCAAGGAATGAAGAAGCCCGAACACGCTGTGACACCTGTGGCAAGGTCGGCCACTTCACCAAGGACTGTTATAAGAACAAGTACTGTTCTTACTGCCGCGCTTGGGGACACACTGGCCCTGCCTGCACCCACCCTCATCGCAACTGTTCAGTCCATCGTGACTGCCCAGTACCTCGAAACCACTGCCTCTATGGCTGCACTATTGACCGCAGCCGCCCCAATTGGGACAACCATGATTGCACTGTCGACCCTCACTACTCTTACAAAGCTGGAGAGAACGGCTACAATTCTAGTTAGGAAGTCTGGGACTTCCTCCTTAAGAAAGGGGTGATGTTACGATCTGGACTGCTCTGGACTGGTACCTTTACTTTTTGTTTCCCCCATATGCTCTCCCCTTGACCCAGCCGCCTCATGTGAACCATGAGGCCACTTACTGCTTACTGATGAGGGGCCCTAGGCCCTTGTATGATGATGCACCTACCCTCTACCCTGTACAATGACGCGTTTACCCTCTGCCCTTGTACATGACATCATAACTACGATGATGCACTACCCTCGACCCTACTCAGTACTTATAGTGCTTCGCTTTGTCTGTATGTACCCCAGACTCGACTTCTTGAGCAATCAAGCTAGTTCCCCTGTTCTGCAAGCTGAGGTTGTCTTGTGATTACCTTGGCCTGCACTTCCCCTCAAGGCGCAGAGGCAGGAGCTTTGCCAAGCTTGTGCCCTACCCCTTGAAGTGTCGATCCGCTTTTCTCTCATTGCGTTGTGTAGATACGATCCCTTGATCCTATCTAACATTGCACTGAAGGGACTGTCCACTCTCCTTGTGAATCACACTTTGCCTGTGCATTCCAGGCCCTCCAGAGTCCACAGAAGCCTAGACTTGGGCTAGACCAAGTTAATGAACCAACCAGTCACACAAGTCGTGCAGAAGGCCAACGCTTGAGCCTAACAGTACGCGTCCTCCACCACTTGCCACGTAGCACCCGCCGCCACTGTTGCTGCGCATGCCATCACCGGGCCATGCGTGCACTGTACACTCTAGAATTTTGTCCCACATAGAGAAAGCTAGCTTATACAAGTATAATAAAGATAAAATATGTGCACCACGCGCATGCAATCTCGCCCATGCGCCATGTGCGCCCTCACTCCCTCCAGTCGTCACACAGTGCCTGCAAGGGCTGCTGTTGCTGTGCGTACCGCCCGCCAGCCATGTGCCCATGGTCTCGTGCGTGCGCCATGTGCACTCTCGTCTCTTGCTGTTGGTATGCGTGCCGCCACTGGGCCACAGGGGTGCTGTGTCTGCTCGTGCCTCCACTCGTTGTCACACAGCACTTGCTGCTGGGGCTGCTGCGTGTGCTGGCACTGAGCCAATGCTGCAGCAGTGCCGCCATCACGCTGCTGCCACAGAAACCGCCGCCATCGCAACATTGCTCCAGTTTCCACCGCTGCCGCCACCGTTGCTGCCGCTGCTGACGGCGTAAAGCTGCCGCCGTTGCACCATTGCTGCAGCTTCACCACTGCTGCTGTGGCTGCAGGTGTTGCTATTGTTACGTTTACTTACCGCGACTCATACTAGGTGTCATGTGATCCTATATCATGTGACGCGTCTCGTGACTCAGCCCATGTGACCCCATGTGACTCACCTCGTCTTGTGACCTCTGACTCGTGACTCAACGCGCACGTGTCTTCTAGTTCCTTTACCTTACTCTGCTTGGATTCGCAGCGACTCATAGACGCATCTACTTGCGTCTGGATTGGTTACCGTTCTACCTACGATACTGGTCGCTACTTAGAAGTGATGCGAATGTACTTAGGGCCTTAGCCGAGTGAGGCAGGCCTTGTATAAATAGTGCGGACAGTTGAGCCTGGTAGCCCCAGTCTCAACTTCGTCTCCAATACAAAGTTGATCACTTCCTATTGCGAACAACTTCCCACTTGAACAGACCTTCCCTTCTCGTCTCTAAACCTCACTCCGGCTTAGTAAGCCACATCGAAGCTCAGTAGAACATGCTATAACGTCTACAAAGGTCGCACCTACTGGAACCAAGTGCTCGGGCATCTCGGACATCTCGGGCATCTCGGCCCACTTAGTTCCAGTACGACACACGGTCACGTGACCAGACGCGGTCACCTGACAACCGAACTCGAGCTCACTTCGAGCCACGGCCCCTTGTAGCCATGACATAAGTTGAGACTCTCCATCTACGAACGAAGGAGCCGTGTAAATACAAAGTGTTATTCACGATGGCATCACTAAGGATCACATTCCCTGAAGATGGGAGAGCTTTCCTGATCCAGCCACAGCGAGCAAACAACGATCTTCCACCAGGTGTAAAAGGAAAAGCACAGTGGAAAGAATATAGTGCATATCGACACAACGCATACTTCATCGAACACAGACAAGCAGAGTTTGCTGTTGAACTCATCAATAACAACTGGTACAACATCTATTGGTCTGAGCTGAGTCAAGGCTATACCACAAGACACGACTGGATAATTGAAGAAGAGGAACGAAAGGTGTACGGACTAGGACTTCCCCTATCTACGCTCCTCAAAGAAGCCAGCTTTACCCAAGCACGAATTTCCCCAGTAGAGGAAAAACTTACAACCGACCCACTGACTGACGAGGAGCGTACACCAACGACCGAATCTCCTGAAAGCAGCAGGAGTTCCGAACGCCTTAGAATCGACTTCGATCTCAGTGCCGCGCATCTTGCAGCAAACATCCAGACAGAATTATCACTAGCACCTAGCACCTCAAATATCAGGGAGGACCTAGGACCCGAACAAGAAATACCCGACTTCCTCATTAAGTCGATAGAACCCAGATTATTCCCATCCAGCAGTATGACGACAATACAAACTGCTATGGAAACGCCACCAGTAGTACACCCCCTCATTGCACCTCTCCAAATCGGTAGCTCTACTATTACCAGCACTGTCACCCAGCACCCATCGCAAGTCCAACAGAGCGGTGGTGGAGGTGGTGGTGGAGGAGGACAACCTGGCGGTGGAGGAGGTGGCGGCGGTGGACAACCCGGATGTGGAGGACCCCCTCCTGGGGGACCTGGCCCTGCAGCAGCAGCAGCAGCACCTGCAGCACCAGCACCAAATGGGAAAAGCCTACACGGGAGCCCGCTGCAAATCTTCGACGGCTCCAGGAACAAGAGCGACGTCTTCATCCAGGAATTCTCACTCTACTACATGATAAACCAAAACCATGACGCCATGAGACCAACGAACCGAATTCTCATGTGCCTGTCCTACATGAAAGGACCAAAAGTAAATGACTGGGTAAGCGCACGCGTGCAAGAACTCAACGAACAGTTAATCGCCGGAGCAAACCCTGACGATGAAACCCTCTGGGAGGACTTTAAGCAAATGTTCCTCAGAGCATACACCGATACCACGAAGAGAGAGGACGCAGTACAGCAGCTCCTCAATCTAAAAATGCAGGGAGAAGATCTTGACAGTTACATCTCTGCATTCGAATACCTAGCCAAAGCCGCAGGATGGGAGCGCGATTCGCAAGGAACCATCTTCATCTTCAAGAGAGGATTAAAGCAGGGCCTTGGATGCGCTGTCATAGAAAGGACACACCCACACCCTATCACATTCAGTGACTGGGTCGATGCTGCCCACAAACAGCATGCAGCATATGTGGAAACACGAGCCACATATGGAGCTCCCTACACTCCTCAGAAAGACACCCGAGGCCGATGGAAACAGGTCCTTGGAGGAGGCAGACGAAACCAGCAACAGCGCCGCGATCCCAATGCAATGGATGTGGACGCCGCGCAAATGACACCCATGAACGACGAAGAGCGCAAGAAACTGCACGCAGAAGGGCGATGCTTCTTTTGCAAAGCCCAAGGACATCTATCGCGGAACTGCCCCAAGAAAGGGGGTAAGCCGCAACGCACCAATCTTGGAAACAGTACCCAGCGCAGCCAGACGCGCAACATAGAGACTATGGAGAAATCTGAAGAGGTTGACCAGGTCGAGGCAACCTACCAGGCTCTCACGAGCATGACTAAAGAAGACAGAACTCAGCTCCTGGACCGAATGATTGTCGACGATGCGGATTTTTAAATGGCCTGACCCATACAGCCTTGGTTAGGGCCATAGCTATGAAAGTGAACTCTGTGTATATCAGTACCAAGAACGCCTTGAATATACCAATTTCATTCACCAGTTCACTCCAAACGGCTGAAGCGCAAGCACTGATTGACAGTGGAGCAACGGAGAACTTCATCGACTATCGCACAGCAGTGCGTTGGCGACTCCCCTCCAGGAAACTAAGAATTCCGCGACAAGTCATAAATGTAGATGGGACAGACAATAGACAAGGATGGATAACGGAGGCATGTGTCCTATGGATCTGCAAAGGAAAGAAGCAAAAGTTGCAGAAGTTCTACGTCACAAACTTAGGCAATGACCGAATCCTCCTGGGGTACCCATGGCTGCGCGCCTTCAACCCAGGAATCGATTGGGAGAAGGGAGCGATTGACGAACAAGTCAGATTTGAAACAGTCCCCTACACATGGCGCCTATGGCAACAGCGAGAGAAGGGAGTGGAGGCCGCAAGCATAGCCAGGACCAACTTTGCCCAAGAATGGGCAATTGAGGCAAGCAAAGATAAGAAGAAAGACGTGGTAACACTGCCCAGGGAATACCAGTGACACGAGGTTGTATTCTCAGAAGAGGCAGCAAAACAGTTCCCCCCTTCGCGACCAGAGGACCATGCCATCAAACTGAAACCAGGGGCACCGGCCACGATCAATTGCAAAGTATACCCACTATCGAATAAAGAGAAAGTCACGACAAGGGAGTTCCTAGATACAAATGTGGACCTAGGATTCATTGAAGAAGGAGACTCACCTTGGTCGACACCATGGTTCTTCACCCACAAAAAGGATGGTGGCTTGCGACCGCTGCAGGATTACCGAGAAGTCAACAAGTGGACTGTGCGCGATGTGTACCCAATCCCGCGCATAGAACAAATCCTAGAAGAACTAGAAGGAAAGGTACTCTTCACGGCGCTTAGAGCTTTGAGGTCCGGTCATAATGACCAGAAAGGGACCGGGGACCGGACCAGACTGTAACCGGTCCATCTGAACCTTCAGTCCCAGTTTCCGTGCCTGTTGAACATGATCGGTTCACGGTCCGACAGTATTGCCCTGTTTCAAGGAACTGATCAGAACTGGTTAGAACCAGTCTAGGACCGGACCAATCGGTTCTATCCCTCACTTTCCCAGGTTTGGTAACGCGCGCCGGTTACACGCGGCAGGTGTGTGTGTCAGTGACCAGGCCCCGCAGACAGACACCCTCTGAGCCCTCCCGCCCCCGCAGACACACCCCACGCAACCTTTGGAAGCAGGACACTGATGCCTCTTACTGCGAAAATTTTGCCTGCTGTGAGCCCTTCACCCCCATGGAACGACGTCATGTACGTGTACTACACGCCTTGCTTCTGCTTTGTCCTCGTGCCTGAACAACTTTTTTTCTCTTCAGCATTGCAGAAAGTGTGGTGGCATCTCATTTGGTGCCTGTTCTTCGCAAACGCACTATTCCACTCTTAGACGCAACAGAACTCTCTCCTCCGTGTGGTACACCCTGGAGTACTAGTAGTAGGGCCATAATGGTATGTTCACTTTACTCATATGATGCGTGTCATTCATCCATCCAAACAGGCGTCTGCGTGACGAGTACACCTGCATAATCCATCCTCGCAGGGCACCACGGCACCGAGATTGCGAGCATCGATGTCAAGACCGGCCACATCGCCTGCTTTGGCAACGGCAACGGTGCGCCCGGGGGGCCGCATGCTGTCAGGTGGAGTGTGAGGGGAGACTGTGATGAGTACGTCGACCCCATTGGTCCCTTGCGACAGGCTGAAGCAGAGATTGCAATGGTGCTGTGGCGGGAGCTCCGCCCAGATTCGCGGCACTTCGCTTCTGACGGAGGCGCTGGACATGGCGGTCTGCCTCGATCTCCCAAGCCTCATGTACAATGCACTTGCCTATGGCAATTGCGGGGGTTCCCATGGTCACAGTACGCGCATCAACTATCGGTGCTTCGAAATCAAGGGTTTGGACAATGGTAGAAAAAGCACTAGCAACAGCTGCTTGCGTAACGTGTGTCTCTCCTAGATCAGATCAAAGACAGCTAGTTTGGGGAAGGTCTGGCCACATCGACTGCTTTGGCAACGGCAACGGCGTGCCCAGGGGCCACGCGCTGTCATATTCTGGGATCTGCTATGGCGCTGTGCTGCTCGCTCTCGAGCCCAATGAGCCCCAGGGGTTCTGCACAGGCGTTGTGCCACGCCAAGATTGCGAGCATCAACGTCAAGACTGGCCACATCGACTGCTTTGGCGACAGCAACGGCGCACCTGGGGGCCATGCGCTGGACATATTCTGATCTGCTATGGCGCTGTGCTGCTTGATCCTGAGCCCGATGAGCCCCAGGGGTTCTGCACAAGCGTTGTGCCTGTGGTTGGTGCCAGGGGTTCTGCGCAAGCGTTGTGCCTGTGGTTGGTGCTGAAGGCGCGCGCATGCTTGAGGCTCTGCACGCGCTTGCGATGAAGCTGCGGGTGAAGGACTAATATGATAATTAAAACACTACTAGCTGTCGACGTTTGAATAGTTTGTGATCGAGGGGGGGCTAAAATTTTATATGCTAGACAGAACCAATATACATGCTACGACGCTACGTTGCATATCACTTGGCAGTTGACCCCTCTTCCCTTTTTAAAATGGCCAAACCAAAGGGTTCTACAAAACAACGTGGTAAAGTAGCAACCAACAAGCAGTGAGTGTCGAAGGGTGGAAAAAAATCTCATGGCAATGGTACCAAGGCACCAGGGAAAAAGGGGAGTAGCAGTCGAAAGCAGGCTGCATCTGATGGAAGCGATGATAATACGACCGATGGGGAACCCGAGGAACTACATCCCCGGTCACGCAAGAAGGCAAGAAAAGGGGTTGAGGGGGAAGACAGTGATGAGATTGAGGCTGAGGGGGTCAATGAAAGTGACGATGAAGAGGAAGAAGATGTTGAGGAGGTGGAAGAGGCTGAGGAGGACAGTGATAAGGTACATCAATGACAACACAAGAGTTAAAAATTGAAACTGACATTGATGAGATAGGAAGCAAGCGACCTCGAGGAGCGGCATCAAGGGGACATTCCAGATAGCCTGGCATTGAAAAGTGTTACGAAATCCCTCGCCGTCCTAGTCGCCAGCGCATTGCCACATGCGATCCCCTTGCCCCGTCACAGCACCTAACCGCCTTGAGCCGTAGTTCGTATCCGGCCCGGTTCCCTGCCCAAGATGTCACGTGATGTGCCACCACGTGACCAACAAAAGAACAAGACATGTGACCTATGACGTAGAGCATTCTGTCATAAGGATCTAGGCCTTGCCGGAGATCTCCGGCAGAGATCTCCGATGACTCGTTATGACTGAGACTGACTGAGAATGACTCACAGTCTAGACCGCCCCACTTACTCCACAAATATGCCAGGGATTCCCCTAGGGATTCCCCCTTGCCCCACTTCTATTCTTACGCCTATGCCACTTACGCCCTCTGCCCTTATGCCCGTTCACTCCATACGGTAGCCTGACTCATAGATGATGTCAGTAGGGACTAGATCACGACTCCAATGGTGGAGCGTGCCGGTTATATACATTAGAGCTCAGCCTTCCCACGCAGTAGCATACTTGTATATAAAGTGTCAAGTCAAGGACGGTAACGCCATCCTTGACTTCGTTAACTATCCACACAGTAAACGAATAAAAGCCCATAAAGACTCTGCCCTCTTTGTGTGCCGTCGCCGCCTCCTTCGCCTCGCCCCTCATCGCCCTCGCCTCTGAGTGCTTCGCTCAGTCGGCCCTTCCCCTCTCTCACCCTTCGAGCTTGCCACCTTGAAGCGTACCGCCTGTCGTCCTCTCTGAGTCCACACTTAAGTGACTCAGCTCGATCACGTGCACCTCGCCACGGTCACGTGCCTCTCGCCCCTCCCACAATCACGAGCTCTGCCACACGTGCAAGATCACAAGACATACGAGTGACTTATCGGCCAACGCCGAACTACTCTCATATCAAGCCAGCTCTCTGCCCACTGTTGCCCCAAGTGGACTCGCCGGTTGTAATCGCTGTTACACCAGAACGACCCGTGGTGTCATAACAAAAAGAGATACTACCAAAGATCTCTTGACGATATTTTCGGAACGCGTAGATGTCAAGTTCAAGAAAAATAACAACACTGAGACGCTGAAGGGAAGATGGTGTATACCATGCAGGTAAGTAATAGACTTGGATATGAGAGCAAAATAGGAAAACTCATGATGCGGAAGAGCGGCCCTCAAGGAAAAGGGACAAAGAAAGGCCTTTTTCACTGGAGGAAATTCGACCTGTCGAGCACATATACATCAACACTACACGCTCTACAAGGAGCGTTGCAAAGAGGGGAACATACCTGAGAATCACCATGCGATCCCTCGACGGTTGTGGAAGAAGATGCAGGATGAGAAGAAGGCAAAGGGAATGAAACAAATGACGCTTGATGCGGCACTCGAGAAACGGAATGTGCCCCAGGAGTTCACTCGTGATGGAATCTTGCACGCAGTATCACAGTTCATTGCGTGTGGTGACCAGGTAACGCTCTCGAAATTCTCAGTATTGATATTGTTGACATTGGAATGAAAAGGCACTCACGATCACGGAAAACACTCTGTTCCGGAACTGTCTCGTCACAATGAGGCCAAGGACCGTACATTATGACTTGCCGAGTATGCATGAGGTGGGCAAGTATATCCACAACGAGTTTGTCGAATGGTTGAAAATGCTCAAAGGCGAAATTTTGGTAAGCGGCCGAACTACTGTGTATCTGCTACTCACTGGAGATACAGGCCGCACCTGGCAAAATCTCGTCAACTGCCGACGGTTGGACAGCAGACAATACAAAGGCATCGTTTCTGGGAATGATGGCACACTGGATTGATGTGAAGGACCAGAAATGGACATTGCGCTCAGAAGTGGTTGGGTTCCAGCCAGTTTCAGGAGATCACAGCGGTTGGAATCTAGGGCGGTACTTTGTTGGTTTGTGTGACCGGGTGGGGATCTGTAGCGAAAACGGATCGAAGGTGGGTGATCTGATAAGGAATTCATAGATCTGATTGGACACGCCAACTTGACAGCTTTACAATGTGACACTCGACAATACCTCAAACAATAACACCACCTGCGAAACTATCGAAACTCTCCATGATCGCTGTGGATACAATTCTTGGAATGCGTCTGAAAACCAGCTCCCGCAAGTTGTCGATCTCCGTTTGCACAATTGCGTACTAACACCATCCAGGTGCTTTGCACATGTCGTCAACATCGCCAATGTCACCGTGATGAGCCATATCACCAAGATCGCTGCGATTGAAAACGCAACAGCCATATGGGAATACGATCCGTCCCTACCTGGAAACCGTGTACTTGGGGGGTCATTGGATGTAATTGCATCGATTCGCACCATTGCTATCAAGGTATGTACGATCCTGGTTTTCTATCTTTTGCTTTTCTCATTCCCTCTTCAGATTCAAGCTTCGGGACAACGAATTGAATATTTCGAGAATCTCCAAATCAAATGCAAGGTTCACGAAGCCCTCAGGATCCCCCTCCACAGCAACGTTCGATGGGGATCGGCTCACTCCATGCTCGATCGTGCATTGAAGCTCCGTCAGGTAAGTTTGATGGGCTTTGTTTCTATGGCGCTGACATTGACGTGTCATCTATAGCCCATTAATCTCTTCCTCCAGTTGGCTGATGGCCTGTATGGCCCAATCACCACCATCCGTCGTAATGGTCAAACCGAAAAAAAGATTCCTTGGTCTGCGTTCACGCTCACGGATAGAGACTGGGACCAGGTAAAGGATGCGAGGGATATCTTGAAGGTGAGTCTATTCAGTATTGTGGGACAAATTTCGACTAATCTTCTTCGACAGGATTCTAATGATATTCAGCAGTACTTCTCTTCGGAACGGCTTCCTACGCTCTGGCGTGCACTCCCTGCCCTCGAGGAGTTGCAGACTGCATGGGAAGGGAAACGCGACTCTGAACGTTTTACTATATACAAAGAGGCTATCAACAACGGATTAGGAAAGCTTCAGAAGTATTACTCACGCATTGACAGCAAGCCGACGTTCATTCTCGCACTTGGTAAGTCCTTTCGCATCATCCATTTATCGGGCTAACATTTCAGTTACAGTCCTCCATCCCTACTACAAACTTGACTACATCAAGCTAACGTGGGGTGGTGCAGAGGAGCAGGCAAAGGAGCGCGCAGCGGGGAATGTAAACGCGAAAAATTGGCAAGATGAAGCACTTCAGATCGTAGAAACAACGGTAAGTAATTTCATTATCTATTATATACATAATCTCACACGTAGCTGCATACAGATGGAGAGGTACTACAAGAAGCGCCCCAGAGCCCAGCCCATCGATCCCCTCCTGATGCGCAGTGGAAGTCCGACACCTTCTGTGTCTATCTCTTCCCAATATGACCGATATTGCCAAACACTTGTGGCGATCGATGACGATGAAGGGTGGGCTGCAGAATTGAGGCGGTACTTGAAGGAGAGGCCTGTGAGTGTTACAAAAGATATGGACATCGTGCAGTGGTGGCAGGTACGTTTGTTCCGATGCTTCAACTGAGCATTCCCCTGACCTAATTACAGGACCACGCACGGCTGTATCCCACCCTCGCGGCCATAGCCCTTGACGTCCTCCCCTGCCAGGCGTCATCGGTCCCTTGTGAACGTCTCTTCTCAGCCAGTAAGCAGGCAGCGGATGATCGTCGGGCGTCTCTTGGGGCAAAGCGTTTCGAAGAGCTGCAAATTATGAAGTTCGCGTGGCGCCGGAACATCACTGATCTTACTGCATGGAACTCATTGCAAGTTGAGGAGGTGGACCTAGATGAGTACTGTGAGATGCTTGCAGTTGATGAAGCAGGTACAGAAGTAGTTTTCGAAGATTGGGATTAATGAGTACAGTACCATAGGCTCCATAGCATTTATTACTAGAATTAGGGTAATAAATTTGATAGATGTCTTGTTTCCTTCCTTCTCAGGCCGGGGCTGCCACGCATAAGCCATTTACCACCGTCTCTACAGCAGCAATGGTGGTCACAACCAGTTTACCACTAGTCCGGTTAAGGACTGGTTATGACTGGTCTGTGAACCACGGTCCAACTAGCATTAACCGGTCTTACCAGGTCCAGTCCGGTCTTGCCTTTGGGTCTTGAATCTGAGGACCGGTTATGGTCCCGGTTCTTTGTCAGCAGGGCCAAAAAACCGGACTGGACCGGACCTCAAAGCTCTAACGGCGCTAGATATCCGCTGGGGGTACCACAATGTCCATGTTAAACCAGAGGACCGATGGAAGGCTGCCTTTAAGATGCCATATGGACTGTACTTACCAAACGTCATGTTCTTTGGCTTGACAAACTCGCCCGCAACCTTCCAAAGAATGATGGACCGAATATTCGGCCCACTAAAAAGAAAATACCCTGGTCTCCTCTTTGTATACATGGATGACATCCTCATAGCGACCCTGGAGGACGTCGCGCTGCACCGCCAGATAGTGCATGAAGTCCTTGAAATCCTAGAAAAGGAATCACTGTTTCTCAAACTTTTGAAATGCCAATTCGAACAAAGATCAATCGTCTACCTAGGAATAGTGGTAGAGCATGGGACCATTAAGGTGGATCCTACAAAGCGAGATGGCCTGGCAGCATGGCCGAGAACCCTCCAGTCCGTAAAACAAGTGCGCTCAACACTTGGGGTGTTTGGATACCACCGCACATTCATCCCAGGGTATGCAAATATAGTTAAACCCCTCAATGGACTCTTAAAGAAGGATGTCCCGTTCAAATGGACGGAGGAGTGCACTGAAGCAATTGGCAAGCTCATCGACACCATCTTAAGCAACCCAGTGCTCCAACGACCCAACTATGAAAGGCCATTCTTCCTTGAAGTAGATGCATCGCAATACGCCACAGGGGCAATTCTGTCCCAAAAGGACGAACGAGGACACCTGCGACCGGTGGGGAATGTGTCCCACTTGTTTAACCCTGCAGAAAGAAACTACGATATCCATGATCGGGAACTTCTAGCAGTAATCAGGGGCTCAGGGCATGGCGCCACGTCCTCTTGTCAACAGAACACCCCATTACGATATACACCATCACGCAAATCTACAATACTATCGACACCCGCAAAGAATCAACCGGCGGGTCGTGAGGTACCTTGGGGATCTCGCAGACTACCATTTTACACTTGTGCACAAACCTGGAAAGAACAACCACGCCGATCACCTCTCTAGGCGCCCCGATCATGATGAAGGCACCGATGACAACACTGATGTCATAGTGCTTCCCGATCATCTATTTGCATGTGCCACAGACTTAATCAACCTCGAAATAGAAGTAGCAGATGCCCAAAAGGATGCACGGGCACAAATGACTCAATGGAAGGAAGGGTACACGCTACACGAAACCAGGGAGCGCTGGTATCACAGAACACAGCTCGTAGTCCCTGAAGAAAGGGAACTTCTACGGAAAATCCTGAAGGCATACCATGACCATGAAACTGCGGGACACCCGGCATCGCCAACACCTTGCACGCAATTGCCTGAGACTTTTGGTGGCCCACGATGAAGAACTTTGTTGTCGCATACATAAAAGGGTGTGGAACGTGCCAATCCACAAAGCCCAATCTAACTCGGCCAAAACCGCCGATCATGCCGATAGGGGTAGAACAGAATGCGATCCCATTCCACACGATAGCCTGGGATCTAATCACCGATCTCCCAATCTCAGGAGGACATGATGCTATCTTGACGATCGTGGATCACGGCTGTTCCAAAGCGGCAATCTTCCTCCCCTGCTCAAAGACAATCGATGCGATCGGAATCGCGCAATTGTATGCGACACGTGTCTTCCCCTTCTATGGGATACCCAAAAGGATCATTTCTGATCGAGACCCACGCTTCACCGCCACGATCACAAAAGAACTTTGTACAATCTTAGGAATCACACAGAACATCAGCATGGCATTTCACCGCAGACAGATGGACAATCAGAGTGGGCAAACCAGAGAGTAGAACAATATCTCCGCATCTATGGGAACACGGAACAAAATGACTGGGCGCAACTGTTGCCCCTGGCCCAATTCGTCCACAACACATGGGTAAATGAAACGACAGGAAGCACGCCCTATGAACTTCTAATCGGGCACACACCGACGATCCACACCACCGATCACCAAACTAACGTACCAGCCCTAAGCGAGAGAAAAGATTGGCTTGAGCGAATACGTACTAGGGCCACACTGGCAATCAAAAATGCACAACACCTGCTAATGCGGAGATCGGAGCGAAAGAAAGGACAACGCCACTTCTCGGCATTCCAAAAAGGGCAAGAAGTTTGGTTGGAAGGCATCAATCTAAGATTGACACATCCAATCGCCAAATTAGCCCCTAAAAGATATGGACCATTCAAGATTAGCGATGTGATCTCGCCAATTGTCTATCGCCTCGAACTACTGCCACACTGGAAGATACACAACGTGTTTCACATGTCACTATTAACGCCCTACAAAGAAATGGAAGAACATGGGGTGAACTACCCCCAACCTAAACCGGAAATGATCCAGGGTGAAGAAGAGTATGAAGTAGAACGCATCGAGGATTCTAGACGCATGGGAAGGTGGAAGAAACTGCAGTATCTACTCTCTTGGAAAGGATACTCTAAGGCACACGACAGTTGGGAGCCTGCAAACCAGGTGCATGCCCTGGGACTTGTGGAAGAGTACTACAAACGCAAGCCCACGGCAATACGAAAGGTTTCGGATAAAAGGCAAAGAATGGGACGCTGGAAAAGCATCCTCACTGCCCCGTCCATTCCCGCACTCGCGCCATCCACTCCTGCATCTCCCATTTACGCCCGCACCTGTAGCATGAATGGCTCACCGCAAGACTGGATATGTGCCATCGACAAAGCCTGCGGGGTCCTCCCATACCCCGACGACGCGCTCCAGGCGATCCTGGAGGAGACGCCAACCCCATATGCGTACCACATATGGCCAAGCGCCCAGTGGAAGCCGAGCTCCGACGCCGGAGCTGATCGACTTCTTCTTGATGGTCTCCAGCGAGATCTCGATTACGGAGCCCGGTCCGATGCCAGTGACTGGGACAGCGACTCCCTGCCTCACTCCCTTGACACCACCAGCTCCTACTCCACGTCCGATGGGTCTACCGGCCTGACTGCAAATGCCCCCACCTTCACCAACCTCCTCGCAGGGCCAGGCCCTGCCGCCTCGATTCTCACGGGAGCACTCGTCCGGGCCGCTTCTATCCCTGCCATACAGGGCCCCGCGCTTCCAGAACACGCCGTACAGCTGGCCCCGCACGACCCCATCTCACCAATTTCCCGGTTCGCTGCACTCACAAACCCAGGGCGCACAATCTTCGACACCGAGGCCCCCATCGACGACACCTGGGCTGCCTTCTTTGAGCCTGGGTGGGCACTCCCTCCTCCTTCCGCAGACGCTGCGGAACCTGCACAATTCCCCACTGATGCCCAAAGCAGCGGCAGCGCCGCCGCTGCTGCAAGTCACCCTCCTGATGAACCACCACGGGTTCATCACGAATATCGGGACAGCACACGTCCCAGCGAGCTCGACCCTAAGGCATCGGTCCGGACAAGTCGAGGTCATGCCGGGAAGCAACTCCTGAGGGACGCGGCGAAGGCGGCAGGGGTGAGGGTGGGATATCGGGGTGGACAGATCTTAGGGTCCAAAAACAAAAAAGGCAAGCACTACCACTGTAGCAAATGCTCTAACCAGCTCGCGGACCACCGCTTCGAGGAGTGCCCGCTCTGGCGCCAGTGCTCCAATTGCTTCCAGATGGGGCACTGGGGCTACGATTGCGCCATGCCGCATGTCAGGTGCGGGACTCGGAAGTGCGAGGTCCCCATCACACACCGCCACTTCGGGCCCAAATGCCCCGTCTCCTTTCTCACGCGCTATGATAAGCGCACCGGATCTTTGCCGGAGGAGTGGGGCCTAGAAGGCATCTTTGAGGACGTGCCTGTGGCACAGGCAGAGGCGGCGGTGGCTGAGGGACCGGCAGTTGCCCCAGAACATGTCTTTGAGGACACGTTGGACTGGGGATCTTTTATGGACTTCGAACCGCTTCAGGACTGACTTTTTTCCCATGATTTTGACAACCGTGTGATGGCACACCTGCCTAAGAAAGGGGGTGATGTTATGTTTACTTACCGCGACTCGTACTAGGTGTCATGTGATCCTATATCATGTGACGCGTCTCGTGACTCAGCCCATGTGACCCCATGTGACTCACCTCGTCTTGTGACCTCTGACTCGTGACTCAACGCGCACGTGTCTTCTAGTTCCTTTACCTTACTCTGCTTGGATTCGCAGCGACTCATAGACGCATCTACTTGCGTCTGGATTGGTTACCGTTCTACCTACGATACTGGTCGCTACTTAGAAGCAACGCGAATGTACTTAGGGCCTTAGCCGAGTGAGGCAGGCCTTGTATAAATAGTGCGGACAGTTAAGCCTGGTAGCCCCAGTCTCAACTTCGTCTCCAATACAAAGTTGATCACCTTCCTATTGCGAACAACTTCCCACTTGAACAGACCTTCCCTTCTCGTCTCTAAACCTCACTCCAGCTTAGTAAGCCACATCGAAGCTCGGTAGAACATGCTATAACGTCTACAAAGGTCGCACCTACCAGAACCAAGTGCTTGGGCATCTTGGACATCTCGGGCATCTCGGCCCACTTAGTTCCAGTACGACACACAGTCACGTGACCAGATGCGGTCACCTGACAACCGAACTCGAGCTCACTTCAAGCCACGGCCCCTTGTAGCCGTGACAGCTATTGCGTGTGCACCCTCTGCTTGTGTGTGCCCAGGCCTGCCATTGTTGATAACCTGGAACACATAGTTAGCATATAAATACTAACTATCTTACTTACCTTGCCTTTGCACTTGCACTGGCTTTGTGATGCCTAAGGCAAGCAAAAACTGTAGTTAGTAGGAAAAGAGTGCGGAATTACATACTGTAAGTGAAACAGTGAAACGAACTTAGCAAAATTTTTTCGCAACAAATGAACACACAAACACACGCAAACACAACATGAAAAAAAAATTGAACAAGTCAATGGCCCAATCGTCTTGACTACTGTACTGAGCCACACGCATAGTTTGTAGCTTGCTCCTCACAACACACTGATATAAAGTAAGTAACATGACCATGATATACAGCTAATTATTCTCTATTTTGCAGGTATTGTTGTGCCCATTGGGTATGAACATGCCCCGGGGTGTGCCTGCTGCATTGCCACCTATGTGCCCGCATGCACCACCACCACCACCACCACCACCACCACTTCCTCCACCTCCACCTCCACCACCACCACCACCACCTCCTCCTCCTCCTCATCATCATCACCACCTTATCGTAACTACATCTGCAAACTGTACATCAGCTGTGAAGGTCTACAGCAGACTACAGGAGCACTGTACAGTGAGCCATAGTGAGCCATAGTGCCATAGTGGCCATAGTGAAGGGTATGTTCTGAGCAGTGCTCCATAGTTGGGTCCTTACTGTGGAGTGCTCCACAGTTGGGTCCTTACTATGGAGTGCTCCACAGTTGGGTCCTTACTGTGGAGTGCTCCACAGTTGAGTCCTTACTATGGAGAGCTATACAGTACTACACAGGACATGATATGGAGCACTATGAGAACTATGGAGCACTATGGAGCACTATGGAGCAGTTATCTCTATTAGGGTTAGGGTTCATCATGGTACAATTTGCCCTACCCATACCCACACTGGCAGTCATCCTCATTCAAAGGAAATTAAAAATTAGTTTTATTGGTTTTTAAACCACATATACATTGTTATTAATGTAAACTACTAGAATACCCCCAAGCCTGCTAGATTGGGTGTCATCATTGCTGTCGCCGTGTCGCCGCCATCATCGTCGCAGTATTGTGGTCGTGATCGGCACGGTTGTGGTATCACGGTCATTGCGGTCGCACGTCGTCACCTGCAGTTGTCATCGTCGCAGTCATCGTCGCCCACAGTCTGCCCCAGAAGGAAAATGTTTAGATCAGTTGGTTAAACAAAGATTACTCCACAAAACGCGCCTTAGGTGTCGTGTGTATTGGTCATGATGAGCTTTGCACGCTCACAGTAGCTGTTGTAGTTTTCCTGCAACAGCTTGCCTGCCTTCTCGTTGAGGACCATATGATGGCTTCCAGTCTTCTTTGAGGGTATTGACGCAGATCTCTCCTGTGCTAGAGATGTTCGGATCGGATAGAATTTCTTGGTGGCGAACCAACCTGCCAACGTAGTATGGGCACAGGCGGACATTAGACATGGAACAGGGGGGTCGTACATCTTGGTGATGAGGCAGGGAACTCTTCTGTGAATTCAAATTTTACGTGAGAAAGACACATCTACCGAGAGCAAGGACTTACTATGCTAGGACTCATTATGCAAGTTGGACCTGTGTGCGCGTCTGCCGCAATAGTTCAGAGCCACGACGACGGCACTGGGAGCTGCAGCAACGGCAGCGACAACCATGGCGGTAATGCTGCAGCAAGACCGTACAAGGTGTCGCTGCTGTTGTTGCAGCTGTTGGCGCTGCCACCGTTGACGTTGGGCGTGCGGTTACGAATTGGACTCGATGCATCTGGAGAAAGGGACTGGCTTGTAAGAGCAGTAAAAGAGTGGCGAGATTCCAGTAAATTTTAACAGTAAAGGAGGGGGAAAGAAATCTATGCCCTCCAACCTGCCCGTCGCGCCTTTTTTACATATGCTTTATCAGAAGGGTACACATGGTGTGTTGTCATGTGCTCCCCATTTGCTGAGAGAAAGTCCACTGTAATGTGGCCCCCGAAGTTAGCGGTACTGCTCTCCCCATGCCAGCCTGTTGGTCTGCAGCGGAGAATGTGTTTTGTTAGTGGAATAGCGGCGTTTGAGATGACATATACCTTATATCCGCAAATTCGACTCCTCTCTTCGATAACTTGAATCACTTGTAATGCGCTTGAATGCACCTCTTTGCGAAAAGCCGTTTGGCCGGGTGGCTAGAATAAAGCCCATTCCAGTAGAGAGCGTTGAGCGGCATTACGATCACATTGGCTGGAAGGTTTGATAAAGGAGAGGGCATGAGACCGAAAGGAGGGGTTGAATAAACGATAAGACGCACCGCAGGAATGGTGGCATCAAGATGTGAGCAGGAAGTCTGTTGCTGAGTAATGACAAAGGTAGATGATAACTTTGCTATTGAAAATACCACGGTCACACCAAATGTGCTTCCTTGGAGCGCATGGTCAGGAACACACGTAGCCCGCCGGCAAGTTCGTACAGTAGAACTAGTACGAATGGCTAGAATACGTACACGTTTGGGGATTCGTGGGGGTACAGCGCATGGGCGGGCAGGGGGGGTGGACCTACATTCTTGGTCTGCAATGAGAGCTGGATGAGCGGAGGTCGGGATGGGCCAGGGTGGGGTTGCGCGCAGAGCACATGGGGCGCAATGGCGACATCTTCGCGCGTGAGAACAGCTGGATGAGAAGACAGTGAAAGTATCATCGCGGGTAGTGGTATGGGCAGTGGGTTAACCAAATGCTAACATGTGCTGCCCTGCACTAATGCACCCGCGCCACACCCTAGATGCACAAATCAATCATATTTCCTGAGTAGACTCCCAGCTGCCTAGTCAAGAACCACATCAAACTCATCCATCAATGTAGGACATCGTTTTTTTCCGTACTTCAACCTAGGGCACAAAACAGTAAGAAGTGGGGGACTGGCCACAATGACCGGACCAACCTTCCATCATCTCCAATCTTCTTCAGCAAAGCGTTGAGCTGTGGACCGTGATAAGGATGGGCCTCACACCTCCCAATTAAATCCATCAGAACATTATATATGGGTCCATAGGCACCACAACTGAACTGGAGTTGCTGGTGATTCCCCAATTGATGTTCTTGCAAGCAGTTGGCCACCTACAAAGTTTATCAGAATGGGTGATAAAGAATTAGATATTATTACTGCTGCACAGGCCAGTGCAAGGCATTTTTTAGGTAATGCATCAAACTTGTCGGGAAAAAGATGCGCAAGCGAGTTTTGACCTTTGTAATACCACTTTTCGCACAGATCTTGGATGCAAGGATGACCAAAATTTCGCGTTTTGCCCTATACGTTACATCAGTTGTGTTTACTATGAATTATTGGGACATACATTCTCATCAAGACCACCATGAAGAAATGCTGCACCATTGAGTAACGCTTTGACATTCGTCCTGTCACGTTTGTGCATGCCGAGATCGGACTCTGCTCGTGGTGTGCACAAGGGGGTCATGTATGCTTTATTTTCCACCTATTCCACTCCTCCCGCGTCGCGTTTATGGACTGCCAGGCCCCTATGGCCTGAGACTCTGCTTGAGGCCATGACTTGGCCGCTTTCGCTTACATCATGCTTACCTTCCTATTATAGTAGGTGTTCCCACGCTTCGCCTCTGATGCGCATTTCACTAGTGCTACATTTGCATACCTCTGCGCATGCGCTGCCTCAGCACCTACTGACTCATACTGTACAATATGACTCACGCGTCGGCCTGCTTACTGTACAATGACTCGAGGCTTACTGTGTCCGCTTACTAGTGTCCTAGGGACACTATGACTCGACCTGACTCACCTCCCCAATGTACTTATATCGCGTTGTATCGCCTTAGAGCAGACCCTAAGTCTGTTCTCTTGTAATCTCAGACAAGTCAACCGTCTTCAGGCCTTTACTTGTGAACCACCGCTCCTCTGGCTTATTGCCAGACTTCGCGTCGCTTGCACAAGTGTCACTAGCGTATGGTCAAAGGACTTAAGATCAAACGCCATCTTAGCTCCCCAGCGAGAGCTCGTTATCAGGACTTAGGACCCTCACGTCCAAGATCCCCTACTCCCCCGCCGTCGTCGCCACCGCCGCCTCCAACGCCAGTGGAGGTACGCCCAGAGTCTGGGCGTGACATTAGAACAGACTTTCCCAGTCAGACCACAATCGTGGAGTCGCCAGTAGACCCCAAGTTCAAGCCCTTCACACTCACCCTCTGCAAAGAGGACGATAAGAAGGACGACAACCGTGTCATCTGGCTACGAGAAGGGGACATCTACTCAGGGTTTGAAGGGACGATCCCTTGGACTGGACACTATTTCATCAGCATCCTCCCAGGAAGGAGCAAAGCCGGAGCATACCCCGTACACCACGTAGCAGGACGGTGGTACGAAGTAGCATTTGACAACAAGACGAACAAGTATTTCGCCTACGCAGACGCAGCAACTAGATTCCCAGTACTAGACGAACCAGTGGAGCCAACAGGACCCGAGTACGTCGCCCCATTCACTAAAGATATCAGGGAAGCTCTCGCCGGAGCAGCATCACAAGAGATCAGAGACCCCAGTCCTATTGAAGAAGAACGGTCCCAATACAGACCATGACCACTCACACTATCGCACCAGCACGCTTTGCCATTGGAACCGGAGCATCATATGCAGCCATTGCTAGGATTAACCCTTTCGCCCCAGCAGAACCCAGAGCGGGCCCTCCCAGAGACGGAGGAGGTCCACCAGGAGGAGGTCCGCCAGGAGGAGGCCGCCAGGAGGAGGCCCGCCAGGAGGAGGCCGCCAGGAGGAGGCCCACCAGGAGGAGGCCCCCGGAGGAGGCCCACCCGGAGGAGGCCCACCAGGAGGCGGATGGGACCTCCCAGGTTTCAACCTTAACGCTCCAAACCCCCAAGGGGCAGACGCCAAACTAGTAGGACAACCCCCTGCCATCTTTACTGGAATACGAGATGACGCAGAAAAGTGGATGCTGGAGCTTGAGAACTACCACTATCTGAACAGGAACGCACCCGCCATTGCTCAAGCAGACAATCGTGTCTCACACGCCCTTACCTTGATCAAAGGCCCCCAGGTGGATGGATGGGTGCGCCAACGCCTCAAGTGGCTCCAGCAGATCTCCAGAGGGGAAGTTCTGGACAACGATCCCTGGGAATCCTTTAGGGAACGATTCATCCTCGACTTCCACGATATCGCTGCGATCCAGAGGGCGCAACGAGACCTCTTAGTCCTCCACATGATACCAGGACAGAGCGTCGATGCGTACATCGTCAAGTTCGAGGAATTGGCTGACAAAGGAGGCTTCGACCTTGATACCCCGGCCACGGCCTGGTACTTCTGGAAAGGACTCAATAGAGGACTCCTCAGCGCATGCCTCAAAGAACGACCCATGCCCAAAACCTTCGAGGAATGGAAGCACGCAGCTCGCACCAACTACCTCAACTGGCAAATAGAGCAAAGCATCCTGAGCCAGCAGACGCGTCCTCAAGAGAGTCAACAACGACGCCCATTTCCCTTCCAAAGGAGGCCGCCTCAGCAGCGTACCCAGCAGTACCAAGGACGACAACAGCCACTGCGCCCCAGCCAGATGGGCCCCGTCCCTATGGAGGTAGACCGCCTCAGGGCCATTACCGATGCAGAGAAAGTGCAGCTCCAGAAAGAAGGACGCTGCTTTGAATGCAAGAGGCAGGGACACCTCGCACGAAACTGCCCTCGCAAGGGAAGGAAACGCGATACCATTAAAACCGCTCAGCTACAAGAGGAACCACAGGAGGCAGAAGGAGAGTCCTCCAACACTCTCGCCACTCCAGACGCGATCTTGAAGGCAATGGTTGCGCTAAATGACGAAGAGCTCAATAAAGTAGGACAGATGTGGGAGGCCCAGGGTTTTCAAACCGCCTGAATACACCGGCCAGTATTCGGGCCATGTTTTGTCGTGATGTGTATCTACCAAGAATCAAATCTTTGCGTATCCCTGCTCAGTTACACACCGCAAAACTTAAGGCCGAGCTCCCTGTCTTTGTGGACAGTGGTGCAACAGAAAACTTCATCAGCCCCAGCTTCGCAGAAAGGAACGACCTTTCCATGCTCAAACTCAGACGCCCCAGAAGACTTCATAATGCGGACGGTAGCAAAAACAGCATTGGAGAAATCACTCGATTCACTGACCTCGAAATCGTCACTGGAAAAGACAGCCACATTTACCGCTTCTATGAAGCAGAGCTGGGAGGAGACGACATCATTCTAGGATACCCCTGGCTGGCAGCTACCAACCCACAAGTAGACTGGACAGAGGGGACTATCAACCAAAAGGTGATCATACGCACCCCAGAAACGTCACTGTTACAGCCAACGCCCCCTGCCTATGTCTCTGGCCTACGGGTCGAGATTCCCCCTGAGGAACCCCTCCTAGAACCAGGAGATGAGCTGATCATGCGCCTCTGCAAGGTCACGGTCTCCCAACGCATCGCCGAGGAGGCGCAGCCTACTGAAAGGAAGACATGGGATCAAATCGTCCCAGAACATTACCATCGCTTCCGCAAAGTGTTCAGCGAACAAGCGGCCCAACGCTTTCCTGAATCACGTCCCTGGGATCACGCCATTGACCTCAAACGGAGGCACCAGACACCCTAGATTGTAAAATCTATCCGCTCAATCCTAGGGAACAGAAGGCTATGCGCACCTTCATCAAAGAAAACGAAGACCAAGGACTTATCCGCCCCTCTGACTCTAGATACGCCTTCCCTGTGTTCTGGGTCAAGAAAAAGAATGGAGATCTTCGCCCCGTCATCGACTACCGTAAACTAAACACAGTGACTACTCGCAACCGCTATCCACTTCCCCTTATCCCAGAACTCATTGACAGAGTCAGAGGACACGCGCTTTTCACGAAAATGGACATCCGGTGGGGTTATAACAACATACGCATTCGCGAAGGCGACCAATGGAAGGCAGCCTTCAAAACGAACCTAGGACTATTCGAGCCCATGGTTATGTTCTTTGGACTCACCAACTCCCCAGCAACCTTCCAAACGATGATGAACCAGATTTTCAAGGACCTTATTGAAGGGGGACACGTTACAGTGTACATGGATGATATCCTGGTACACACACCCTTGGACTATGCGCTACACCGACGCATCACTACCCAGGTTCTCGAAGTCCTCCAACAACATGATCTCTACCTACGCCCAGAGAAGTGCCAATTTGAAGTGACAGTGGTAGAGTACCTAGGCGTTATCTTGGAAAAAGACCGCCTCAGGATGGACCCCATTAAAGTTAAAGCTATAGCGGAATGGCCAGTGCCCAGGAATGTCAGAGATGTCCGCGCGTTCATTGGGTTCTGCCTCTTCTACCGCCGCTGGATCCCCAGGTTCAGTGAGATTGCGCGGCCCATGAATGAACTTACGCATAAAGACACCCCTTGGGAGTGGACTGAGGTACGCAGGCAGCCTTTGATGAACTCAAACACAAAGTAGCCTCTGCGCCGGTCCTACACCAACCAGACTTCAACAAACCGTTCTTCGTAGACACGGACGCCTCCCAACATGCCCTGGGAGCAGTCCTGCAACAAACAGACACTCAAGGACACCTCCATCCCATTGCGTTCCATTCCAAAACCTTCGACGCCACTCAACGTAACTGGGACGTCGCAGACCGTGAAGCCTTCGCAGTGTTGGACGCCTTACGCACCTGGAGAGCATACCTAGCAGGAAGCAACCACAAGGTTACCATCCGCACAGACCACCGCAACCTTCAGTACTTCATGCGCCCACAAAATCTTAACCGCCGCCAAGCTAGGTGGTCACCAGAGCTCCAAGAATATGACTATCACCTTGTGCACATCCCAGGGAAACAACACATACCCGCAGACTTTCTATCGCGCCCCCCAGGAGACAAAGGGGAACATGACAATGAGAACGTCACCTTATTTCCACCAGAGCGTGTTGGAGCGATGAACCTCGCCCCTTTCCCTCTGGAGTTGGATGCGCGAAGAGAGGTCCTCCAGCGATACCATGACCACCCCCTTGCCGGGCACCCTGGAGTCAAGAATACACTCGCCTCCTACACCAACACTATGAAGGAGGGAAGGACCTCGACCAGTTCACGAAGGAATACGTACAGGGATGTGCCAAATGCCAGGAAACTAAAGCGCGCACCACCCAAACCAAGGCAACACTGTTTCCGCTAGATGTCCCAGCGGAAGAGGGTCCATTTCAAAGTATCTCTATGGACCTAATCACAGACCTCCCCCTTTCATCAGGACACAATGCAATCCTTACCATTGTGGATCAGGGGTGCTCTAAAGCTGCACGGTTCCTCCCCTGCTCAACTACTATCACGGGGGAAGGAGTGGCCACCCTTTACTTCCGCCACATCCTGCCCTGGTTTGGACTACCCAGGCGCATCATCTCAGACCGCGACCCCAGGTTTACGTCGCACTTTGCGCGCGCACTGACCAAAAGTATTCATGCGAAGCAAAATATTAGCACCGCCTTCCACCCCAGGACGGATGGACAGAGTGAACGCGCGAACCAGCAAGTAGAGCAGTACCTACGCCTATGGGTTCCAGACCAACAAGATCAGTGGGCCTATTACCTACCAATGGCAGAGTTTGTCTACAACTCTTGGCCCCATGATCGCTCAAAGCTCACCGCACACGAGCTACTCTTTGGTTACCAGCCCCAATGCACGATTGACAATGACCCAACGCACCCCCCTGCGGTCCAGGACCGCCTCACACACATCAAAGATGCGAGACAACGTGCACAAATGCTCCTAAACGCACCACCAAAGACAGTAGTACCACGGTTTCAAAAGGATCAAAAGGTCTGGCTTGAAGGACACACATCAAAACCTATTATCCCAGTAGTAAGCTGGCGCCCAAACGCTTCGGCCCATTCAAAATCACATCAGTCATCTCCCCTGTGGCTTACCAACTGGAATTGCCACCATCATGGACGATTCATAATGTGTTTCATGTCGATCTTTTGACGCCTTACCAAGAAACAGACGCCCATGGACCTAATTTTACACATCCCCCACCTGAAATCATCGAAGGAGAACCCCAATGGGAAGTGGAACGTGTCATGGGTGAACGGCATTATGGCAGAAAGCACGTACACCAGTACCTAATCAAGTGGAAAGACTACCCACACGCTGACAATACATGGGAACCAGCTTCACAAGTGTTTGTGCCAGACTTAATCGAGGAGTTCCATCAAAGAACCAAACCGCATCGGGGCGATGCGAGACCTAAGAAGGGGGTAACACATGGAAGGGAGGGACATCTAGGTCTTTTCCCCACTCACAGACCAAGGAGCACCTAACCCAACCGCAGGCTCACACCTATCAGTGTCCAGTTCTGAGAGTCTGCCGACGTTCTCACCACCCTCAGAACTAGAGAGTGACTCAGGACCAGAGACGTCACTTGCCACGTTCACAGCATCGTCAACGTTGCCTCTCCCAGACTACCCTGAGACTTGGTACCAGGCCTGCACACCACCAACCACAACACAACTAGCGCTATTCCGGAATGGAATGGCGCGCAACAAGACAGCATATAAGACCGCTCGGAAACACCCTAATTCTTTCCAAGCAACTTACTCCCCCCAGTTCCTTGCTGCCGTGGCTGCTATACACCCCTCAGTCTTTCGCTTTTCAGCCCCTCCCCACTACGCCCAAGCTCTACGCACGCTGCAGCTCGTCACCCTCGTCGCCCTTGTCCTGCTTATATGTCATCCTCTTCTGTGGCTTCCTCTGTGCCCGGCTCCCCCATCTATAAAGGGGACTACTCCTCCTTCTTCCCAACGACAACCAGACCATACCGCCTCTGTCACCACCACCGGCGTCCCCCCTCTCGGACGTAGACCTCCCCCACGTTGACGACCTTGACCTCCTAGCCGCGTCCCCCATGACTACATCAATGCCCTCTGACGGGCAATGCCAGTCTCCCTCTTTGATGAGGAAGGCCCCTCCTTCACTGTCGATATGAGAGGCGCCAGGACTGGCGAGGAAATCATCAGACGTCTCAATGCCACGGTAGTGGAGGTTATTGACACCTTAGATGACAGTGAAACCCGCAGCACTGTGGTAGACGCGGTAGCCTCCCTACGCGATGAGGTGGAGAGGAAAGGCCATGGGGAAGTACGCGACTGGGAGGACACCCCACCAGAAGGCTGGAATGCCCTAGCTGCCATAGACGTGGGAGTGGCCACCGAAGGAGCGGTGGAAGCTGACCACCCAGGGCATCCCTACCACGTCAACACCCCCACATCTCCCTGGTACTTCACAACCCGCATCCAAGACGGCTTGGGAGCACATGTCATCCCCAAGTACATGGTGTTCATGTACGGAGCCAAGGACCCTGTTATCCTGGCAACCATGGGACGCCACAAAATCATTTTTACCTTTGCCCTTCACGCACGCCCAGTCCTGTCAAACTCCTGGTGCCCCCTCCCCCGCCTCACACCACAACAGCTCTCCATCCTCTCTGACGAAGGAGGGGACACAGGCCAGTTCTACAAGCATGTGGACGACGGGCTCAAGGCCTTGGGGACCCATACCTCATCGGCGAAGTGGAACGCCTACGCTCTGCAGAAATGGGGATAGAAGCACATGCTCAAGAGATGGAGCTGGAGAAGCGTCGCCTTGCCGAGGCCAAACGGCTTGCCAACTACCACACAAGAAGGCTGGGCCACTACCGGGACCTCCGTCACCAAGTGGTGACACGCCTCTCCACCGCGGATGCTTACAACGTCCTCTACCCCTTCCTCACCTCAGCACACACCCCCCTCGACACTCCTGAGGACCAGGTCCTCAACTATTGCCCCTCTCCAGCTCTGCGCGAAGCCCTGAGGAAGGCCGGCCAAGGGTACACTCAGTGCCCAGAAGAGCTGACACTCTCCACCCGCATCTTTGGTCAGCCCCCTCCCCCTTCCTCCTACTCCCTCATGGCCCGCCTCGCCAGAGAAGGCCCTGTCCTTGTCGCGGAGTACGATGCCGACGCCATGGACACTTATGACTGGACAGAGAATGCCAGTGACTGAGGTCAGTCACGGACTCTAAGAAGGGGGTAATGTCACGTTTGTGCATGCCGAGATCGGACTCTGCTCACGGTGTGCACAAGGGGGTCATGTACGCTTTATTTTCCACCTATTCCACTCCTCCCACGTCGCGTTTATGGACTGCCAGGCCCCTATGGCCTGAGACTCTGCTTGAGGCCATGACTTGGCCGCTTTCGCTTACATCATGCTTACCTTCCTATTATAGTAGGTGTTCCCACGCTTCGCCTCTGATGCACATTTCACTAGTGCTACATTTGCATACCTCTGCGCATGCACTGCCTCGGCACCTACTGACTCATACTGTACAATATGACTCACGCGTCAGCCTGCTTACTGTACAATGACTCGAGGCTTACTGTGTCCGCTTACTAGTGTCCTAGGGACACTATGACTCGACCTGACTCACCTCCCCAATGTACTTATATCGCGTTGTATCGCCTTAGAGCAGACCCTAAGTCTGTTCTCTTGTAATCTCAGACAAGTCAACCGTCTTCAGGCCTTTACTTGTGAACCACTGCTCCTCTGGCTTATTGCCAGACTTCGCGTCGCTTGCACAAGTGTCACTAGTGTATGGTCAAAGGACTTAAGATCAAATGCCATCTTAGCTCCCCAGCGAGAGCTCGTTATCAGGACTTAGGACCCTCACATCCAAGATCCCCTACTCCCCCGCCATCGTCGCCACGGCCGCCTCCAACGCCAGTGGAGGTATGCCCAGAGTCTGGGCGTGACACGTCCTGACAACCTCGTAGTATTGGAGCTGATTGCATGGGTGCTCCATCGCACGTGTTACGCTCGAGCTCTGAGCGTATCAGTCGGGATTCGCCAGGTCACGTGATTGACCTGGACACTGCGAGTCTTCGGGCTTAAGACAGGACGCAGTGGCGGTCCCCTTAGGCGTACTACCCTAAGTCAAGGGTTCAGTACAGGGGGAGCAGGAGTCAGGCAATTGGCCCAAGGATCAGGGGGTTCACAAGATAGAGTGGGGAATACGATAGCCACCTAGGGCCAGAGCATAGCTCGGTATTGGTATGAAGAGAACAAGCCTAGAGGTGAAACTACAGTCTAGGCTACCTTATATAGGGGTCGCAGGGTGAGAAGGCCCTTCCATATCTGGTCACGTGAGTCTTAGTATCGTAGTCGAGTCATGGGTTTGATGCTGGTCATAGGTCGATGTGAGGAGTAAAGGAAAGGGGAAAGAAATTGTAACACTGCCCCTCTGTCAGGTCTGAAGACATCCCGGCTTCACCAGACATCAGTCATGGTCGCGTCCTCTTCTGGCATGTAGGTGAATGAATAATGGGTCCCTATATTGAACCGCGCCTCGAATCGTTCACGAGCTTGTACTGCTCATTGTCCAGCTTCGTGCACCTTTTGGGTGAGTTCTTGCATGTGACACTCTAGTTCGTTTCTATCATTCGTGGTTTGTGAGCATCGTTGTCGTGGGTAACGTGGTGCCTGGAAGCGTCGAGGTGATCGATGAATGGGTACATGCGGTGTCGGTTCAGGGGATGAGGATAGTGGAGAGAGGAAAGAGGGCAAATGGGAGTTCGGGGAAGACATTTTTGCGACTAGGGGCAATGCTGTCAGCGGTTCTTATAATACAATCATCGGAGAATCAAATCAGTCCAATCAGGAACAGGCACGTATCGTACTCGAGTCAGTGGAGGTGTGAATGGAACGGGTTGTCCCCTCTCAAGAGGACTGGGTCGTCGTCAATATCATGATAGAGGTGGGTTGCCCAGGTTTCAAAGTCCCATAAGTACATAAGGATGAGGTGCTCCAGGTTGAATTCTGGACGACAAGTCTGTGGACACGCTGCATGATGGATAATGGTCAGGGTGGACAGGTCAAGAATGTGCTGTCCACGACGTTCTGCGTGTTCTAATGCTTCCACGCGACTTCTGGTCCAGTACACATCTGTACTTTGGAGGGGCCATCCTAAGTATGGTTGGACGACTGGGAATGATGGGGGTGGTTCTTTTCGTTGTCGTTCCGCTGCCTTTTGTTGCGCATATCGCTCCCTTCGTTTCCGAAGGTATGCTTGGTGCGCTTCATGGGCTTGTGCCAACACCTCGTCATTTGTGAATAGCGGTGTCGGGGATTGTTCGAGGTCAATAATGGGAATAGGTTGTGGGGTGTTTGTGAAGAGGGGAAGTTGCGCATCCTCGGGTTGCAACCCTAGGACATTACGCTGGATGGAGGGCGTTTCAGGGGTATGGTTAATGAACTGAGTGTGTGTAGGGGGTGGAAGTGGTCCTCCTTTGTAGGGCATTATGGGCTGAAAACTCGTCGTCGTATGACTTGAAGTACGTCTTGTACAAATCTGTCTGAGTCTCGCTGCCACAGTGCCCAGTCGTCTGCCAGTCGCTGGTGTTCGTGGTTAGGTTGATAAGTGGAACGGGATTGAGTACACAGTCTCGGGCACAAGAGACCATGGATCTGACTGCGAAGGAACAGGATGGAGAAACGGTTGTCGAGTTCATTGCGTCGTCTAACTAGTTCGTCAAGTGGAGTGTTGTGGTGCCACTGGGTGGTCATCTATCGGTGGAAGGGGCAGTCATCTGTTCGGCAGAAATAGCTGTGCAGTCGTCCGTGCTGTTCTTGTCGTGTTTCGTGATAAGGGGAATTAGGGACAAATGGAATGGCGTATGGGGAAGCAAGGATGTGGAAGGTACGGATGTTTGGGGGTCAAGGATATGCTTCTTTGAGGGGGAATATGGAGGTGTATTTCATTCAGGTCGTGCTCCAAGGGGTCGTCTTTCGATGGGCAAGATTGTATTGGAACTGTGAGGGGAATAGTTTGAGGAACGCGTATCTTGCTGGGAGTCGTGTCATTCTCCCGGTTCTTGTAGTTGTCAATGTTGTCCTCGTGTTTGGTTGAGGGGCTAGCGATCGAGGGGCTTCTGGCGTTATCGATGGTGTCGTGGGAGTTGTTGGAGGGGAATCAGGGAAATTACCCCCCTCTCTAGGGAAGCGGCGTCCCGGCGCTTGTGGAACTGTTCGCGGGGCGTCGGGGTTTCGTCAATAGAAGTCCTCCACCAGGTCAGGTGCGTGAAGATCATGGGCCGAGACCCAGGAATCCTCAGAGGCTGGGAATCCCCTCCAATGGATTAGGAAGTGGAGTTCCTGTCGTCTGCCATAATGGTCTGCTTTGCGGATCGATTCGACTTCCCATTCGGGTTCACCCTCAATTATCTCAGGATCCGGCCGGGCGTAATTGTGCCCATGGGCGGCCATTTCGACATAACGTGTGAGGAGGTCGACGTGGAAGGTGGGGTGAATGCGCATTGATGCGGGGAGGCGCAATCGATACGTGACAGGGGATAACTTCTGTGTGATGGGGAATGGACCATATCGTCATGGTGCCAACTTCATAGTGGGGTAGTGGAGCCGCAGGTTGCGTCCTTCGAGCCAGACTTGTTCGCCCTCTTCAAATTCAACTGGGATTGCGCGGTCTGTTGTGTTCTGGAACGCTTTCACCGCTGCTTCCCTGGCTTCCCGGATCTTCTGAAGGCGCTCGGTGACTTCTGGCACCCAAGCTTCCTCAGTGGACATCGGGATGTACGGTTTCGTACTGAAGAGGAGTTGGTGGGGTGTTTGTCTGGAGCGGTTATGAGGCCATGAATTGTGGACAAACTCTGCAAGGGGGAGATAGGGGGCCCAGGCTGTCTGATCGTTCGAGGTCCAGAGGTGGAGATACTGCTCCAGCCATTGATTGGCACGTTCACTTGCGCCGTCAGTTCGTGGGTGGAACGTGGTAGACACATTCTGCTGAATGTGAAGGAGCCGGCAAAGCTCCATGGTAAATTGGGATACAAAGCGGGGATCACGATCGCTGATGATCTTCCGGGGGATGCCAAACCAAGGGATGAGGTGGCGAAGATATAGGGTGGTGACGCCTTCGCCCGTGATGTTCGTAGTGCAGGGGAGGAATTTCACTGCCTTGGAGCAACCTTGATCGACCACTGTGAGGATGGCATTAAAACCGTGTGACTCCGGCAGGTCCGTGATCAAATCCATGGCAATTGTTTGGAAGGGGCCCTGTGTGGTGTCGACTGGGATCATTTGTAGGGGTGCGTGTCGATGGTGGGTTCGTGGTTTATTTTCCTGGCATGAGGCGCAGCCGCGAACGTATTCTGCGGCGAATTCCTTCATGCCTTCACCTTCATATTGTTGTTCAAGGAGGTGAAGGGTGTTAGCGATGCTGGGATGGCCGGCCAGTGGGTGATCATGATGAAGGCGCATGACTTCGCGCCTTCCTTCGAGTTCATCAGGGAATGTGAGTTTAGCGAAGCGGGAATCGGGGAGGAGTATGACTCCTTTATTATCGTCATCCCCCTGGTTCACACCAAAGGGACACGACAAGAAGTCGGCGGGGATGTGGCGTTTGCCCGGGACATGCACCAGTTTGAAGTCATAATCAGCTAATTCCTGGTGCCATCGCGCTTGCCATCGGTTCAAGTTCTGGGGCTTGCAATAATATTGCAAGTTGTGGTGATCGGTGTGAATGAGGGTCTGATGGTGTGAACCGGCGAGGTACGGTCGCCAGTATTCGAGTGCACGCACTACTGCATACAGTTCCTTGTCGTAGATATCCCAATTGCGCTGTGTGGCATCGAGGGTCGCCAACAGGAATGCGACAGGACATAACTTGTTCTTGTCATCGCATTGCTGCAGTACCGCTCCGATAGCGTATGCTGAAGCATCGGTGTCAACAACGAAAGGTTTGTCAAACTGGGGTTGTCTGAGGATAGGGGCAGTGGAGACTGCGTCAATGAGGGACTCAAAAGCTTCCTGGTGTTCTTCATTCCAGTAGAATTTGCCGCCTTTCGCGCAGTGAGCGACAAGCGCATTAAGCAGGGCCGCCAGGGTGCTGAATCCCTTGATGTACATTCGATAGAAGTTCAGGAAGCCGAGTAGGGCTCGCACTTCCTTCAGAGTCGTGGGGACTTTCCAGGCCTTGATGCCTGTGACTTTCATGGGATCCATGCCAATAGCATTCTCGGATATGATGACTCCCAGATATTCAATGGAGTCCGCCTCAAATTGGCACTTTTGGGGTTTCAGGAATAGATCGTTTCAGGCAAGGACAGAGAGGACGTCGTCGACTACGTGACGGTGAAGGGCAAGATTTCGTGGAGTGTGGATCAGGATGTCGTCCATGTATACCGTGACGTATCCTTCGTTGATGAGTTCGCGAAATAGACAGTTCATCATGGACTGAAAGGTAGCTGGTGCGTTTGTTAGTCCGAAGAACATAACCATGGGCTCAAAAAGCCCTCGGTTAGTCTTGAACGCCGCCTTCCATTGATCTCCGTCACGAATTCTGATGTTGTTGTACCCCCAACAGATGTCAAGCTTCGTGAAGAGTGCCGATGGTTGTCCGTTTACTCTGGTCAGTCGATCCATGAGTTCGCGGATAAGGGGAAGTGGGGTGGTGTCTCGTGTCGTCCAGGTGTTTAATTTGCGATAGTCCTGGACTGGTCTGAGGTCGCCATTCTTCTTTTTGATGAAGAAGAAAGGGAATGCGTAGGGTGACTTCAATGGGTGGATGTAACCTTTAGTAAGGTTCTCGTCGATGAACTCCTGGAGTGCGATATCTTCACTCGGTGTTAGGGGGTAGACTTTGCAGTCCAATGTCGATGGTGCGTTGGGTTTGAGATCTATGGCGTGATCCCAAGATCGTGGGTCAGGGAATCGTTGTGCGGCTTCTTCGCTGAAGACACGGGCGTGTGCATGGTACTGTGGTGGGACGATTTGATCCCAAGTGCGCTCGGTTTTGTTGGTAGCTTGTTCCGCTAGTTGTTGAGCAACTGTAGTCTTGGAAATACGCATAAAGACTTGGTCACCCTCCTCCCAGAATGGTTCGTTCTGGATCGTGGCGGCAGTCATTCCTGCGACTCTAACCGTCGACGTGGTGGCCTGTGCTGCAGCGCCGCATGTGCGGAGTATCACTGTGGTGGGGAGGACGCCATTCTTCCAGTCTGGACGGGGGTTGGCCACTGCAAACCATGGGTATCCCAGAACTAAGTGATCTTCATCCATGTCTGCGATGAAGAATCGGAGCGTGTGAGGGGCGTCTTCCGTAACTATCTCGAGGTCGGTGTAGTGGGTGATTTTGCCTCCTTTATTGCATGATCCGTCTGCATTCAGAAGCATCTTTGGAGCCTGTAGGAGTCGCGTCCCAAGTTTGTGTTTGTCTACAAAGGTGTGACTGATGAAGCACTCTGTTGCCCCACAGTCTAGGAAGGCGATGTGGTCTGTCCTGGTTGATGTGGTGTGAAAGGAGACTGCGATCCTCATGGAATTGAGACGGGGGAGGAAGACGTCGCACTGAAACATGGCGCGTTTGAATGCTGTCTGTTCTAGAGTTGGGTACATGGGGGCGTCTCTGCACCACTTGGTTGCTAGTTCGTGGTACGCGTCGCTTCCAAGTCCTCATAGGTAGTCGAAGACTTGTTGTTGCATGGGCCTCTCATCTGGTTGGTCTTCAACCGTTGGGCGAGTGGCCACAACTTTTGCTGAGATTGGTGTGAGCTTTTCTGGGCAATTGCACTGGATGTGCCCTTGTCAATTGCACAGGAAGCATAGTCCCTTCGTGCGCTGTTGGTCTTTGATGCTGTCTACCTGCATCAGTCCTGGTTCACTAGTTGTTGGCGATGGTGATCGCATGAGTGGTGGAGTGTCGATTGGGGGTGATGGGATGCGAGGGTGTCGCTCTTCCCATTGCGCTTGCTTGTGGGGTTTCAAAGCCGTAATGATGGCTTGTCGTCTGCGACTGGACAACTTCCATGTCTCCCAGTCCTGCGGTTCGTCGTGCGACATGCAGGCATTGAGTAGTTGCAGGGGCAGTCCCCGCTTGAACTTCTCAAGCACCACTGGGTCATCTTCGCAATACAGTGCTTTGTGTGCTAGGGTGGCAAACTGGGTGATATAGTTGTCGATGTCATCGTGGGTCATAGTGAGGGTGTCGAGTTGCGCTGTAGTGCGGTATGGTTCATTAACATCAAACCAGTCTTGGATGAATTGTGCTTTGAAGTCATCCCATTCTGGGTGCGGTTCAGCGATTAGCCATTCTTCTTGGCTTCGTCGCCATTCTGTGGTGGCTGCCCCTTGTACATAGGTTAGGGCATGTGCAATTCAGGTGTTGTCGTGGGTGATGATCGGGTGGTCTGAATTTAGATACTGGTAGATAGTGAATGGCAAGGGTTTAACAAACCCTGGGGGTTTGGGCCAAGGGTATATAAGGGTGAGGGTAAGGGTATGAACTCTCAAACCCTTCATAAACCCTTACTCCTGAGGAGGGTACAGGGTAAGGGTAAGGGTTTGAACCTTCATACCCTTCACATACCCTTACCCCCAGGTATAAGGGTTATTGAATGTTAAGGTTAGAAAGTGTTGCAATTCTGTTCCCTTTCTCACTTTTATGGGCACACCTAGGGGAAACCCCATTGCATTGAGTTCCAATCCCTAAGGGACTCATGTGTAACAGGTTGATCTTGGTGCCAATGGCATTGAAACACATAGGATTTGCATGTAATAGAAAGTGTTCAATACCAGTATAATAAATAACCCTTGAAAATATTGTGTAGATAACAGAGAAACACTGTATCAAGTAAACCCTTGCATCATACCCCCCATACCCTGGTGTTACGGCTCAATGGGCCATGAGCACGACTTGTGCGACTTGGGTGTAGGCAAGAGTGAACACATGTGAGGCAACGAGCACGTGGTCCTGAGCGTGACACTTTTGGTGGTCACACCGATGCGAGAGCGAAGCTAGGTTATTTGGAGTAGGGCGAGCACGTGACTGGTGCGAAGACCCAGAGCTAAGTCGTTACAGCCGACTTAGAGAGGCGTGAGAGTGAAGCAGTGCCTTTCTGAGCGACTAAGGCTAAAGGCGACTTGAAGCGGCGAGTTCAAGTGAGGAAGGCGACTTAGAGCGGCGAGCTCAAGTGAAGAGGCAAGACAATCGAATTGAGAAACAAAGTCAAGCTTAAGGCTTGACTGTACGCAAAGTGCGGCCCTTATATAGGCCCATACAGGAGAGTCACATGCTACTATGCTACCGAGTCATAACAAGGGTAGTGGAGCAGTCCGCTAAGTATAGTATCAGCTCCACAGGCCACTGTGGAGCGGAGCGAGTCATGGTTGAGTCAGGGCTAAGTATAGTACGCGCTCCACAGCACAGTGGAGCGCGGCGAGTCATACCGATCGGGTCAGAGTCCAGAATGTGAGCAGGGATGTAAGCATAGTATTGTAAGAGAAAATAAGGCGGTCCGCTCAGTCCATAGGTGAGATCGTAACAGTACGCCCTCCCCTAAGGAACAGCTGCCACGCTGTTAGTCAGAGGTGGCTGGCTCACCGGATAGGGCTCGTCCGGCATCATTGGCGTTGGGAGAGGACTCCGGGCAGGCGCGTTTGCGTCGCAGGGCGTGGATGGCGGCGTGTTCGCGGACGGGTAGGGGGCGCGCGTTCATGAAGTGAACGTGCGGCGGCACGTGGACGGGGAGGGTGGAGACGATGTCTGTCTGGTGAGTAGCAGGGCGCCCTCGCATAAAATAAGACATGGAGGGGAGGATGGGGCGCTCTAGGATTTGGTCCAGCTTGGGCCAATGCGTGACATAACCGCGGCCTCGTAGAGGCGTACCTCGATCCCTCGCAGCTCATCTCTGAGCTTGTGCCGGCATCGGACTAGGTCAGCGTCCCTCTGCAACTGGAGGGCGGTGTACTCGACGCGGCGCTCCAGGGTGGTCAGCAGGTGATGGTACTCCTGCTCGATCTGGAAGTGGAGCTTGCGCACCACAGTGCGATACCTGTGGATTTCAGCGCTACTCCCTGGTCGTCGAGCCCGTCGACGAGCCTGTCAACATGGTGGCGAAACTGGTGGCTGCCCTCCAGGGCGAAGAGGTCCCAGTCGTCTACGGCTGGGAGGTGAGCGTCGGGGCACGGTTTAGCATGGAGGGGCTCAGCGAAGATATGGGACGTGGCGTCAGACGTCCCAGAATGAGAGGCTCGTCGAGGAAGGGCAGGTGGGCGTAGAACGTGGCGGGGACTAGTCGATTGTTGTGATCGGGGACAAGGACAACGTTCCGTTCACTTGGATTGTCGACAAGTCGATTCCATCGCAAGAAATAACCATTGTAGCCGAGCGTGTCGTCCGGCTGACCGTGGCCTGGATTCCCTCGGGCACTGTGGGCGCGTGGAGTTGTGGTGTGGGGCTCTCTTCCTTGATTGGTGTGGGCGGCGCGACGTCTGCGTAGCTACGGAGGATAGGAGGGGCTGGGAGCCGCGTCGGAAGCGCGGCGGGCGTTCTGGTGGCAGTGACGTTTGGCGGCTGCAGAAGCTGGAAGGTGCTGGCAAGGTCATCGTCCATACCTCGTCTAATGGATGTGGAAATAGCGGGGGCATTGACCCCGGTCGGCGAAGTGGGGGTACGGGAGTTGGCGGTCGCTGCGTTGCTGCTCGAGATGGGGGAGGCGCTCCAGGTGGCGTGGCCGTCGTCCATCTTAATGGGGGCGTCGCAGACTCCACAGAAATTGTCGGCAGAGAGGGGGTGGTCGAACTTCGCGCAGCTGTGGAGGTCAGGGAGTGGAGAAGCTCGCTCAGGAACTGGTCCGCCTGTTCTTCTATCGTTGGCGGTCCACTCGTGTTGCTGCTGGCATCACTGTCGTCGCTGTCGCTGCTGTCGTCGCCTCGCACGGTGAATATCCTGGTGGTGACATGGACCTGTGTGGGGCGTTGCGCGTCGTCATTCTTCGGATGGAGGGCGTGGGCGAGCTCAGGGCGACGGAGGCTTCCCTTCCTTTCCCTTTGTCAGCGAGTTGGTTTTTCTGCGAGCCATGGAGGACATAAGGGACGAGTAAGCAGGTGGGGATGTGCTGGGCGTGGTGGAGATGAGAGAGGGGGATGATGACTTGAGGGCGGTCAAGGCATGTCTTATATAGGCTTTTCTTATCGCTGTGGGATTATCTCGGTGGAATTGGCGGACTAGGTTCAGTGAATTTTTCAGGTTCTTCCGAGGTTCCCACATGTCTTCTGCTGTGGAGTACCCTTTCCATCTGACTCGGTACTGCGGTTGCTTTGTTCTTCCAAATGTGCGGTATTCTAGAATGGCCTCAACTTCGTACTCTGCTTCTCCGTCGATGACGTCAGGAGGCGGTTCTGTGAAGTTGGGGCCATGCTCTTTAGTTTCTACGTACGGGGTGAGGAGACTGGCATGGAACACGTCATGGACACGACGTAGTTTCCACTGAGGGGGAATTGCGACTCGGTATACTACTGGGGAAATGACGTCAGTGATCTGGAAGGGGCCATAGCGCCTTTGAGCGAGTTTTGCGCTTGGCTGGGTGATGTGGATGTTCCTTCCGTCGAGCCAGACCTTCTGTCCTTTTGCGAATGGCTTAAATCGCGCTCCCCTTCTGGCGCTAACAAGGGTCTGGGCATTGGTAATGGCGGTCTGCGCTGATATCCGTCCTTGATGGACAAGGTCTAGGCGTTCTTGGAGCGACGGCATTTTCTCGGATCTCTGTGGCTGGTGGGGCGTGGGATATGCCCCATGAGGAGTTGGAACGGCGCTTGCTTGGTGGTGCTACTGGGCCAGGCGTTGTGGACGTATTGGGCAATGGGCAGGAGGGCAGACCAGTTGTTCTGCTGGTGGTTCACATAGATGCGGAGATACTGCTCGAGCCACTGGTTGGTTCGCTCAGACTGTCCATCTGTCTGGGGGTGGTATGCAGTGCTGATGTTCTGTTCAATTCCCAGCATTTTGCACAGCTCTCGTGGGAAATGCGAGGCGAAGTGTGTTCCTCTGTCGCTGATAATCTTTCGGGGAATACCGTAGTGGGGGAACACGTGCTTGGCATATAATGAGACGAGTTCTGGCGCGGTCATGGCTTCATTGCAGGGGATGAATATGGCGGCTTTTGAGCAATCATGGTCTGTGATCGTGAGGATAGAGTCGTATCCTTCTGATGGGGGCAGTTTGATGATTAAGTCGAGGGCGATGGTTTCGAATGGCAGGGCATTGGGGTTGGTTGTGATAGGCATAAAAGGTGGTGCGGGCTTGGTGGTGTTTACTTTGGTGGCTTGGCAGGTGGCGCAGCCTTTGACATAGGCGAGGACGGTCTGCTTCATGTTGGGCCACCAGTAGTCTTTGGCGATGAGTAGGCAAGTTTTTAAAATTCCGGGGTGCCCGCGGTTGGCGAGTCATGGTATAGCGAGATCACTCCCCTCCTAAGGTCGTTGTCTGCCACGACAACTAGGCGGTTAGCGTGCCACCAGCCTCCCCCGGGGCGACGTTCATGGGGTAGGTGGAGGCCCAGGTAGCAAGGGTGTCTTTATGGTTATTCTGGAGGGTGAGAGTGCGGTCCTCAAGGTCGACACTTGTGGCGGCATTGGTGAACAGGGCGGGTGGCAGGGCGAGGACTTCGGCGTTGTCCTGGCCAGCGTGGTCGAAATCTGGGCGGCAGGAAAGGGCGTCAGCTTTATTCAGAGCCCCTGGGCAGTGTATCAGGGTGATGTGGTAGTCCCCAAGCGTGAGGATGTATCGGGCAATGCGTCGGTTAATTTTCTGGGGCGACCAGTAGTATTGGAGGTTCTTGTGGTCCGTGATAACCATGACCTGGTGCTGGGCGCCCATAAGCAAGTGACGCCAGTGTTCTAGTCCTCTGACAATGGCGAGGAACTCCCTGTCCCAGATGGGGTAGTTTGTTCAGTGGCTGTGAACGTCTTTGAATCGTATCCCACTGGTCGTCGACGCCCTTGAGTGTCATGCTGGTACAGGATGGCACCTGTGGCATTCTGGGAGGCGTCAACTTCTAATTCGTACGGGCGTGCTGGGCTTGGTTGCCAGAGGACCGGTCGCTTGTGACGATCTCGATGAGCTGATCGACTGCTGCGGTGCACTCATCTGTCCAGATGAAAGGGACTCCTTTCTTGAGGAGGTTGGTCAGGGGGCGGGCAATTTCAGCGAACCCTGGTATGAAGGGGCATTGGTACCCTAAGACGCCAAGTGTCGATCACAGCTGCTTGACACTGGTGAGTACTCGTGGCCACTCCTTAATACCTCTCAGTTTGCTGGACTCGATGCGCAGCGAGTCTCCATCAATGACTAATCCTAGGTATTCGACTTGCTTTTGTTCGAATTGGCATTTCTGGGGCTTCAGGAAGAACGATGCTGCTTCCAGGATGTCTAGCAGCTCATGGACCACACGTCGATGCAGCGCATGGTCTAGGGGTGTGGCAATGAGGATGTCGTCCATGTATACGAAGATCATCCTTGGATATTTGAGTTTCAGCGGCCGCAGGAGTCGATCCATGACTCGTTGGAAGGTGCTATGCGCATTGCACTGTCCGAATAACATGATGCGTGGCTGGAACAGTCCTTGTGGCATTTTGAAGGCTGCCTTCCATTGGTCGCCGTCCTTTATTCTGACGTTGTGATATCCCCATTGGATATCGAATTTCGTGAAGAGGGCGCGTCCTTCAAGGTCTCTGGTCAGGATGCTAATGTCAGGGAGGGGGTAGACATCTCGTATCGTCCAGCTATTTAGTGTGCGGTAGTCCTGGACCGGGCGAAGGGATCCATCCTTCTTTTTAATGAAGAAGAAGGGGGCAGCGTAGGGGGAGCTTGACAGCTCGATATATCCTTTGTCGAGCTGTTCCTTGAGCCAGGTGTCGGCGGCAATCATTTCTTTGGGGTTGAGTGGATAGACTTTGCAGTCTAGCATGGCGGGGGCATTGGGCTTTAATCTGATGGCATGGTCATCTTCTCTGCTGGGTGGGAATCACTGTGCTTCTTTCTCTGAGAAGACCCTCCAGTGTCGGGAGTATTCTGAGGGTACATCAGCTGCCATGGGGGCGGTTTGCCCCTGGTGTTCTTTGATTGCCCATTCTTGGGCAATATTCGTTCTGTTGATCTGGAGGATTAGGTCATCTCCTTCTTCCAAGGAGGTAGCTTGGAGGGCATGTCCAAGCAGTTGGGCATATCGTAACAGGCTCCGAGGTTGTTCGGGTGCCCTTCTACTGGTTAGTGTGAGGAAGATCGGCCCTCCTTTGACGGTTTTGGTGCTCCAGTCAATCTTGGGGTTAAAGGCGTGGAACCAGGGGAATCCTAGGATTGTTCTATCTCGTCCTAGGTTAGCGAGGAAGAAGTGTTGTACGCTTTCTTTCTGTCCTTGTCGGATCGTTAGATCACAGTAGGTGGTGATATGGCCACTGCGGTTTTCGGATCCATCTATGTTGTAGAGGAGGCGTGGCTGGGGGAGTCGTCTGGGCACAAGACGCAGCCATTGGGCGGTTTTCTGGTCGATGAAGTTGTTGGTGGCGCCACTGTCTATGAGCGCACTTTCTGCAGCCTTTCCATGTATGGTGGAAAATGTAAAATTGACATTGATACTATTCCAATTTGAGACATACATGGTACAAATACACGAGGCTTGATCCCAGGCTGTTAGGTCAAGCCGCTTTAAAAATCCAGGTCTTCCTGGATAATGCAGTCAAAGGCTGCTGATCGCTCTGTTGTGCTCATGGCGCGTAATTGGGACATGACGTCCATTGGTGCTTGGCTGGCACTGTCGTCGGGGACGATGGTCAGGCTTTCTTGGCTCATTGTTCTTATGAGCGTGGCGCATTGAGAGGGGGCTTGCTGGCTTTGTCTCCCCTTCTTTTTGAAGCACTGGGTGGCGCGATGTCCCTTTTCTTTGCAGTAGAAGCACTTTCGCTCATCCATGAGCCTCTTCTTTTCTACTTCCATTAGTGGTCCTCCCATGCGTGCCGCGTCTACGTCCATAGGGACTGGGGCATTGTTTCTGGGGCGCTGAGCAGGGGCGGGTGCTCTGGGAATAAAGCGTGGTTTGGGAGTGAAGCGCTGCTGGTTGGGGGCAGGTCCTAGGTCGGCGAGTATCTGGGCGCTCCTAATGACTTCCTTTCGCGCCGCCTCTTGCCAATCATCTAGGGTCATTGGTATGGTTTCTTTGTTAAGGATTTTTAGCGCTATCCCTCGACGAAGACCCTTCTTGAATGTTATGTTCTGGACTGCTCTGGACTGAGTACCCCTACTTTTCTTTCCCTATATGCCTCCCCTTGACCCACTGCCTCATGCGAACCATGAGGCCACCTATTGCTTACTGATGACAGGCCCTAGGCCTTGTACGATGACGCGTTTGCCCTCAACCCTGTAAGATGACGCGTTTACCCTTTACCCTTGTACATGACATCATAGCTACGATGACGCACTACCCTTGACCCTACCTAGTACTTATAGTGCTTCGTCTCATCTGTATGTACTCAGACTCGACTTCTTGAGCAATCAAGCTAGTTTCCCCTGTCCTGCAAGCTGAGGTTATCTTGAGGTTACCTTGGCCTGCACTTCCCTCAAGGCGCAGAGGCAGGAGCTTTGCCAAGCTTGTGCCCTACCCCTTGAAGTGTCAATCCGCCTTTCCTCTCATTGCGTTGTGTAGGGACGATTCGTCAAATCCTTCCTAACATCGCACTGAAAGGACTGTCCACTCCTCTTGTGAATCACACTCTGCCTGTGCGTTCCAGGCCCTCCAGAGTCCATTGAAGCCTAGACTTGGGCTAGACCAAGTCAACGAACCAACCCGTCGCACAAGTCGTGCAGAAGGCCAACGCTTGAGCCTAACATTGAAGAGGTCTAGCGTTCCTAGGTCAGTGGGGATTGTCCCACGGCCAGAACGAGGTGGTTAAAGGTGGTGATGAAACCGTCAACGTCTTTTCCTGCATCCTGAGGTTGACCAGCTTATTGAAGGCATTTTGTTCTTTGGCTGTGTCTGTGAAAGCATTGGTGAAGTCTTGGACGAAGCTAGCCCATAGCGCTTCGTCCGTTTTCTGGATGCGGTTGACTGCTCTGGTGGTTCTGTCTTCCAGGAGCGTGGTTTGCGCGTCAGTCCAGTCATCCACTTTAGGGCCTCTGATATACCCAATGGCCAGCGCTACTTGGTTATAGGGGATGATGACGTTGTCTGACTTCCCGTTGAGAATTCGGTATAACTTGAATTCTTTCAGGAATTTAGCACTTTTGCTTTGATCTCCGTCGAAGATGGCTGGTGCATTTCCTTTCATAGAGTCACTGCCATTTGTTTGTGGCGCAGAGATTGTTGCCATACTGGTCTGCTGTGGCGGAGGTGGGGGTGGTACGGGTTGCTGGAGAATGGGTGGTGGCGGTGTAGGCTGTGCTGCTTGGTGTGCTAAGCGGAGTAGCTGTGGTGTGGCTGTTGTTTCCTGGGTGAGAGGATGGCTTCCTTGGAGTGTGGCAACGTCCTGGAGTCTGGTGCTCAGGAATTCTTCGAGTGGCTCTGTTTCCTTTTGCTTTCCCTTTGATGTAGAGGGGGCGAGTGGTGGTGAAGGCGGATCTACTTCGATACTTTCTGGGGCTTTACCAGGGTGTCCTAATCCTGTGGTGTCGTCGTGGGGAATGCAGTTGTCTGGCTTTGTCCAGTAGCGATTTTCTGCCCACTCAAGGATGTACCAGTGGTTGTTGATAAATTTGATGGGGAAGTGTTTTTTGCTTCCATCAGGGGCTCAGATCGTGTGGTGGTAGCACCACTTTCTGGGGTTTCTGTCAGTGTCCTTCCAATAGGCTCCTCCGCAGATATAGTCTGGTAAGTCTGCATTCTTTTGCGTCGCGACTGGGGTGTCCCTTGTTTCTGAGATTTGTATTCGAAGGGTCGCCACGTTTACTGTCCTTCTTCTTGTAGGATGAGCTCTACTTGGTGGACGAAGATGGTGCAGACGAAATCGACTTCAGCGACGATTTCAGCAAGTTCTTGTGCGATCTGATCGAGGTTGCGGTGGTGCCTGTTTGGGCCGTTGGCACAGGTTCTTGGGCACTCATGTCGGTGGCGGTTAACGTCACTTTCGAGTTGATCTGTGGCTTCTCGTGTCCACAGGACGGCTTCGAGGATTTCTGGCAAGCTGATCTTGTGGAGGGGTCCTAGACACGGTCGTCGAGTAGACTCCAGGGCTCTAGTGATAGCTGTAAGATGGTAAGGGCTGCTTTGAACGCTGTGAAGTCTTCTAGCCACTTATGTTCAATGAATCGAAAGTTCTCTACTTCGATTGAGAGGGCGTGGTGTTGCTCCGATGGTCCTTTGGCACAGGACAAGAAGCAAGCGGCGTTGTGACGATATACTGCGTTGTCAAGGAGGATTCTCCACTGAGTAATATGTGCATGTCTTCTGTTAAGATCGCTAAGGCGTTCCCAATAGTCTGTATTGTCCAGGGCAGGGCATTCCTGGTGGTTAGTGGGAAGCTTGACTTATGTTATGGCTCGATGGGCCGTGAGCATGACTTGTGCGACTTGGGCGTAGGCAAGAGTGAACACATGTGAGGCAACGAGCACGTGGTCCTGAGCGTGACACTTTCGGTGGTCACGCCGATGCGAGAGCGAAGCTAGGTTATTTGGAGTAGGGCGAGCACGTGACTGGTGCGAAGACCCAGAGCTAAGTCGTTACAGCCGACTTAGAGAGGCGTGAGAGTGAAGCAGTGCCTTGCTGAGCGACTAAGGCTAAAGGCGACTTGAAGCGGCGAGTTCAAGTGAGGAAGGTGACTTAGAGCGGCGAGCTCAAGTGAAGAGGCAAGACAATCAAATTGAGAAACAAAGTCAAGCTTAAGGCTTGACTGTATGCAAAGTGCGGCCCTTATATAGGCCCGTACAGGAGAGTCACGTGCTACTATGCTACCGAGTCATAACAAGGGTAGTGGAGCAGTCCGCTAAGTATAGTATCAGCTCCACAGGCCACTGTGGAGCGGAGCGAGTCATGGTCGAGTCAGGGCTAAGTATAGTACGCGCTCCACAGCACAGTGGAGCATGGCGAGTCATACCAATCGGGTCAGAGTCCAGAACATGAGCAGGGACGTAAGCATAGTATCGTAAGAGAAAATAAGGTGGTCCGCTCAGTCCGTAGGTGAGATCGTAACACCTGGGGTACCCTAAACCCTTGC
>WTXC01000166.1:0-45506 GCA_022496195.1 Lactifluus subvellereus | reverse complement strand
AAAAACTGTAGTTAGTAGGAAAAGAGTGCGGAATTACATACTGTAAGTGAAACAGCGAAACGAACTTAGCAAATTTTTTTCGCAACAAATGAATACACAAACACACGCAAACACAACACAAAAAAAAAATTGAACAAGTCAACGGCCCCATCGTCTCGACTACTGTACTGAGCCACGCGCATAGTTCGTAGCTTGCTCCTCACAACACACTGATATAAAGTAAGTAACATGACCATGATATACAGCTAATTATTCTCTATTTTGCAGGTATTGTTGTGCCCATCGGGTATGAACACGCCCCGGGGTGTGCCTGCTGCATCGCCGCCTACGTGCCCACATGCACCACCACCACCACCACCACCACCACCACTTCCTCCACCTCCACCTCCTACTCCACCTCCACCTCCACCACCACCTCCTCCTCCTCATCATCATCACCACCTTATCGTAACTACCGCGTCACCATCACCACTGCCGGCTACATCACCACCACCACGTCACCACACAGGAGTTCGCCTCCTAGCCAACAGGTATGTGTATGTTCTTATTTTTATTTTTTTATGTAGGGCTAACGCGGCTGTCAAACAACGGCCAAGAGGGCTCCCAAAGACAGGGGGGGCGACAACCAGCCCACGACAATGACGATGACGGTGACACCACGGTGACTGTGACACCACGACGATGACCATGACACCGCGACGACCACGACAACCACCACGACGACCACGACTACGACCACTGCGACCATGACTGCGACGACCGCAACCACGACCACGACCATGACCACTGTGACACTGCAACAGTGACCACAACCACCACGACACCGCGATGACCACAACCACTGCGACACCGCGACAGTGACCATGGCCACGACCACCACGACACCGCGACCACGGCCACGACCACCGCAACATCAACCACGACCATGACCACTGCGACACCGCGACAGCGACCACGGCCACGACCACCACGACCACGACCACGGCCACCGTGACACCGCAACCACGACCACGGCCACTGCGACACCACGACCACAGCCACCGCAACACCGCGACCATGGCCACAGCCACCGCGACCACGACCGTGACAGTGCGGCTGCCGTCACGCCAATAACAGTGCTGCTGTGCCATATGTTTATTAGGTTAATTATTTATTATACCTGTAAAATAGAGTAGTAACAATATAATGTGAATTTTGAGCCTCTTAAATGTGTGTAAATGCTAATTAAAACAGGCTTAAAAGTGTCTTAGCCACTACTTAAAAAGTTTAAGTTCACACAGCCATGAAAATTTAAGGCATCACAAGGCTGCTAAGTGGTAAATTAAGAGAATGATGTCTTAATTAAGAGGTGACCTTGCTTAATCAGTCTTAGGAAAAATTGGTCTTAAATTGGTCTTAGAAAAAATTTAAGGCCAATTAAGACCCATCAAGCACTTTTTGGTTTACCTGATGTGTAAGGGTGAGGGGTTTAGGGGGGTAGGGGTAAGGGTAGCAAGTTCTTACCCCAGGGTTACCCCTGTCAATCTCTATGGAGGCCCAGGTGGCAAGAGTGTCTTTATGGTCATTCTGGAGGGTGAAGGTGTGGTCCTCGAGGTCAACACTTGTTGCGGCATTAGTAAATAGGGTAGGTGGCAAGGCGAGGACTTCGGCATTGTCCTGGCCAGCATGGTCGAAATCTGGACGGCAGGAGAGGGCGTCGGCTTTATTTGTGGCCCCTGGGTGGTGTACCAGGGTAATATGATAATCTTCGAGCGTGAGGATATAGCAGGCGATGCGGTGGTTGATTTTTTGGGGTGACCAGTAGTATTGGAGGTTCTTGTGGTCCGTAATAACCGTGACCTGATGTTGGGCGCCCATAAGCAGGTGACGCCAGTGCTTGTGTTAGGCTCAAGTGTTGGCCTTCTGCACGACTTGTGCGACTGGTTGGTTCGTTGACTTGGTCTAGCCCAAGTCTAGGCTTCTGTGGACTCTAGAGGGCCTGGAACGCACAGGCGAAGTGTGATTCACAAGGAGAGTGGACAGTCCCTTCAGTGCGATGTTAGATATGATCGAGGGATCGTATCTACACAACGCAATGAGGGAAAAGTGGATTGACACTTCAAGGGGTAGGGCACAAGCTTGGCAAAGCTCCTGCCTCTGCGCCTTGAGGGGAAGTGTGTCACGGTTACAAGGGACCGTGGCTCTAAGTGAGCGCGTCATTCGGGGTCACGTGATCGTGTGGATGTATCACGTGTTCTTGCCGTGGCTCGCTATGGTCACGGGGATCGGGGTCACGGACTCGCTGTGGTAACGTGACGCTCGTGGCACGCTGTGGTCATGAGGGTATCGAGGTGGGCCGAGATGCCCGAGTACTTGGTTCCAGTAGGTGCACCTTAAAGCACCTGTTTGGCAACGTTCCACGTGTTATAGCACACGATGACAAGCTTCGATGTGGCTTACTAAGCCGGAGCGGTGGTAGAGACAAAAAGGGGAAGTCTTGTTGCCACCAGAGTCCCTTGCGCACAAGGCAACTGATTGGGTAATCAACTTGTATTGGAGACGAAGTTGAGACTGGGGATTCCAGCTCAACTTCCTACAGTTCTTATAGTACTACTCCCTAGTCACTATGAGTCGTAAGTAAGAGTCAGTAGTACTCAATAAGAGTCACTACTATGAGTCGCGTATCAGTCAGTATCAGTCACTAGCGAGCGACTCATAGGGAGTCGCTCTGAGTCGCGTACCAAGTCGCATTGCGTCGCAGTCACAAGGAGTCAGGCATCACATGACATACGGTCATGTGATAGGTAAGGAAGTCAGCGTGTCACATGACATAGGGTCATGTGACAGTACAGGTCACGTGTCAGCTCGCGAAGCGAAAGATAGAGACATGAAAGCAAGGGCCAGAAACCGTAACAAAGTGCAGGCTAAGGTAATCACAAGACAACCTCAGCTTGCAGAACAGGGGAACTAGCTTGATTGCTCAAGAAGTCGAGTCTGAGTACATACAGACGAGGTGAAGCACTATAAGTACTAGGTAGGGTCAAGGGTAGTGCGTCACCATAGCTATGATGTCATGTACAAGGGCAAAGGGTAAACGCATCATCATACAGGGTTGAGGGTAAGTGCGTCATCGTACAAGGCCTAGGGCCCGTCATCAGTAAGCAATAGGCGGCCTCATGGTTTGCATGAGGCAGTGGGTCAAGGGGGAAGGCATATAGGGAAAGAAAAAGTAGGGGTACTCAGTCCAGAGCAGTCCAGAATGTAACATCACCCCTTTCTTAAGGAGGAAGTCCCCAGACTTCCTAGCTAGAGTTGTAGCCGTTCTCTCCGGCTTCATAAGAGTAGTGAGGGTCGACAGTGCAGTCATGATCATCCCAACCAGGGCGGCTGCAGTCGACAGTGCAGCCATAGAGGCGGTGGTTTCGAGGTACTGGGCAATCACGATGGACTGAACAGTTGTGATGAGGTTGGGTGCAGGCGGGACCAGTATGTCCCCAGGTGCAGCAGTAAGAACAGTATTTGTTCTTATAACAGTCTTTGGTGAAGTGGCCGATCTTGCCACAGGTGTCACAGCGTGCTCTGGCCTCTTCATTCCTCAGGCATTCAAGGCGCACATGTCCGGGCATACCGCACATGGTACAGGCAAGAGGGGGAGGAGTAGGAGGTCGCTTTGGTGGCCCCTTGCCCTTTGGCTTGTGTCCTCCAGAGCGAGGCCCATTATAGGCCTTTTGTTTTCTTCCACCAACACGTGCACCAGAGGGACAGACAGTGGATGGGGTAGAGGCAGAGGACTGATTGCTGGAGGCATGGGAAGCGGGCTCATTGTGGAGGGATGGTAGTTCGTGGTGGGTGGAAGTACCTGAGGTACTGAGACCAAAGGTAGTTGATCTATAGTGGAGGCGAGGGGGAACTCGCAGGGGTAGGTGTGGTTCGAGCTTCTCCCAAGCTCTATGTTGTTCTAGGCAGACGATACAGCTGTCCCGCCTCTGTACTGCACTGGTGAGGCGGTCCTGGTACTTCTTGACTAGGAGACTGTTGGAGCCCATCGCAACAGTGGCCCACCTGTATCGTTCATTTCTGCACGCATGGGGAGGTCTCCAAGGTCCCTAAGGGCCTCATTGACACTGGATTCTCTGGGGGAAGTGAATAGGAGCAATTTGCATTGCTCCTGGGTAAGGGGAAGGCTAAAAAGGTTGAAGGGAGAGAAAGGGAGGCGGAGGGGCTCAGCATAGACTGGAAGGTTGGGGCCCATAGTGCCCACAACCTTCGGGTCAGTGCCTCCCTCATAAGAGAGGTATCACACTGGTTGGAGTAGGGAGGGGTCTTCTTCGGTGGGGATCTCATAGTAGACGTAGTCTGCAGTGTCAGGGCTGTTCTCCCAGAAGCCTGGGAGCGGGGGTTCTTCTGATTCAATGGGGGATTCAAGGGGTGGTGGAGAAGAGGAGGGGGTAGACTTCTGAGTGGAGGTTATGGAGGGAACAGGGGAAATAGCTGAAACAGAGGAGGTGTCAAGGATAGGGGAGTCAGGCATCATGCGTTGGAGTCTTTCGGGTTGTCCAATGATGGAGGGAAGGTCAGGGAGGGAGACGAAGCACTGGAAGCATTCATAGTAGGGCCCTTCTTGTGTGATAGGGCCATAGTACATCTTCTCCTCCATCTGGGCAAAGCTAAGGATCTTGGTGGTAACAGAAGGGACGCTCTCTAGGGCAGTCCTCAGGCCTTGGCTGACATAGCCAGCTAGCCTTTCTGCAGCTCAAGCTGCAGCTCGCCTGGCAACGTACCACCAGGTGGATCGTTCCTGTGAATAGTTAGTGAAAATGCTTGAAGGGACCGTAGGTATTTCCATAGGTAGCTGAAAGTAACTCCTAGTGAAAGCGTAGCCTTGTTGGCAGTCCAAATGGCAAATAATGTAATGAGTAATGGAGGTCGAGACCTCCTGGTGGAACTTCGGGTTTCTGATTATCATAAATGGAGGTTTGGGAATATATAGTATCTGATCTTCAGTAGGTACAACTGCAGGAGTGAGAGGATGAGAAGGAGGAGGAAGAGTGAGGGGAGGAATCTCATTTGTGGGTTCTGGGGTGCTAGAAATGCTGATGGTAGGGGTACTGTTGATAGTAATAGTAGGGGAGCGAGCTTTAGAAGTCATATGGGCAGGTCTGAGGAGTGCTTTGCGTCGAAGGGAGCAGGGAATAGGAAGGTAAGGATGTATGGAGGATCGGTTCTTAGCCATTGTCGTTCTTTCAGCGAGGAGGGGTCTATTTATACGTGGAGAGGTGCTGGAGCTTCAGGGTGTTGTTGGTGGTAGGACGAGAGGAGGTCAGGGGCGTGCAGGTCGCGTTTGGCAACCCACTGATTGTCTGCATCGGGGTAGCCCTTCCACTTAACAAGGTACTTGAGGGCACGTCCCCTGCCAAACCGCTTCGAATCTAAGATGCATTCTACCTCGTATTGTTCTTCACCTTCGATAAGGTCAGGAGGTGGTCGTTTGAAGTTGGGGCTGTGAGAGGCCGTCTCTCTATATGGGGTAAGGAGGGAGACATGGAACGCGTTCCATATCTTCCAGGATGAGGGGAGGTTGAGGCGATAAGTGATGTCGGAAAGGACCTCTTTGATAGTGAAGGGTCCATGGCGTTTAGGGGCTAGTTTGGCTGTGGGGTGTGTTGTCCTAATGTTTGTGCCTTCCAGCCACACCAGGTCACCTGTCTGATAAGGTGTGAATTTAGGGGGGACTCGTGCCATGAGGCTTTGGGCTTTGAGCACATTTGTTTGCGCCTCCTGCCTCATTTGGCTTAGGAGCGTGATCCTTTGCTCCACTGCTGGATTAGGGGTAGGTTTTGGGGTCCATTGGGCACGGGGTAGGTGGCCCATCAGAAGTTTGAAGGGGGACTTCCTTGTGGTCGCATTGGGCCAGGAGTTAAGGGCGAACTGGGCATAGGGTAACCAGTCAGCCCAGTCGTTCTGTCTGGATGTGCACCAGAAGCGAAGGTACTGTTCTAAGCATTGGTTGGTGCGCTCTGACTGTCCATCAGTCTGAGGGTGGTAGGCTGAGCTTATGTTTTGCTTGATGTCGAACTGTTTGCACAATTCTCGAGTGAAGGAGGAGGTGAAGCGTGGATCCCTATTGGAGATGATCTTTTGGGGAATTCCATAGTGGCAGAAGACGTGATCTAGATAGAGTTTGGCCACCCCTGGGCCATCGATCTCTTCTCTGCAGGGAATGAATATGGACGCCTTTGTACAGTCGTGGTCAGTGATGGTGAGGATCGTGTCAAAGCCTCGTGATTCTGGGAGCTTTGTGATGAAGTCCATTGCTACTGTTTCGAAGGGTAAGGTGTGCTTGGGGGTTATAGGTGACAGGGGAGGGTGTGTTTGGTGCATGTTTACTTTGTTTGCCTGGCATTGGGCGCATCCCTTCACATAGTTGGTTACAAACTGTTTCAAGTTGGGCCACCAGTAGGCCTGTGAAACGAGTGAAAAGGTGTTGAAAATTCCTGGGTGGCCCGCAGTAGGTGTATCATGGTAGAAGCGGACTACCCCTTTCTTAAGGTCGTTGTCCCCAATGACCACTAGTGCGTCGCCCTTCCACCAGAGGTCCTGAGCTCTAGTGAGGTTGTGGGCTGGAATAAGTGGTTCGAGGAGGAGGGAATGGGATTCTTGGTTTGCACAGTGTTACGATCTCACCTACAGACTGTACGGACCGTCTTTTCTTCTTGTATGATGCCTAGCCTACGACCAGCCTCACGTTCTAGATCCTGACTCGATGACTGACTCGCCGCGCTCCACCGTGCCGTGGAGCGCATACTATACTTAGCACTGGCTTGACCTTGACTCACCCTGCTCCACAGTGGCCTGTGGAGCCGGTACTATACTTAGCGAACTACTCCACTACCCTTGTTGTGACTCAGTAGCATAGTAGCACGTGACCCTCCTGTATGGACCTATATAAGGGTCGCACTTTGCGTACAGTCAAGCCTTAAGCTTGACTTCGTTCTAATTCGATCTTGTCTTGCCTCCTCACTTGAGCTCGCCGCTCTAAGCCACTGCCCCTCACTTGAACTTGCCGCTTCAAGTTGCCTTTCGTGTTCATCGCTCAGCAAGGCCCTGCTTCACTCTCATGCCTCTCTAAGTCGGCTGTAACGACTTAGCTTTGGGCTTTCGCACCAAGTCACGTGCTCGCCCTACTCCAAAGATCTTAGCTTCGCTCTCGCGTTGACGTGACCACCAGAAGTGTCACGCTTAGGACCACATGCTCGTTGCCTCGCACGTGTTCACTCTTGCCTATGCCCAAGTCGCACAAGTCGTGCTCACGGCCCATCAAGCCATAACACACAGATCCGGTCATTCAAGGAGCTGGTGGGCTCCTCAGTGGTGAGAGAGCGAATGAATAGGGAGGCTGGCAGGACTGTGACGGCCTTATTGTCCCCTTCTCCTTTGTCATAGTCTGGTCGTCGTGATAGGGCATCAGCCACCTTGTTTTCCACGCCTGGTCGGTGCTTCAGGAGAAGATCAAACTCTTCTAACTCGAGGACATAATGCCCCAGATGTCGATTGATGTGGCAGGCCTCCTGGAAGTACAGGAGGTTTGCGTGATCGGTGTGAACGACTACCTTGTGTCTGGCTCCCGCCAAGTAGTGTCTCCAGTGTCGGAGCGCCTTCATGACTGCCAAGAGTTCCTTATCAAAGATATTGTAGCCTCTTTCGGCCTGGTTCATGGTTTGTGAAATAAAGGCTACTGGCTGAGGTTTTCCCCTGGGGTCCTTCTGGAATAGGGCTGCCCCTGTGGCGAAGTTCGAGGCATCTACTTCGACCTCGAAAGGGGCTTCGAAGTCTGGCTGTCTGAGGGCTGGGCCCGAGGTGGCGAGGTCCTTTAGGCTCTCAAAGGCGATCTGGCATTCATCTGTCCATTCCCAGGGTTGTCCCTTCTTGGTTAGTGTGTTCAGGGGCGAGCCTTGTGTGCGAAGCCTTTTAGGAATGGGCGGAGCCAGCCAATAAGGCCTAGGAAAACATGGAGTTCGTGCACATTTTTGGGGGGAGGCCAGGTGCGCACTGCTTCCACCTTTGCAGGGTCCATCTGTACCTTCCCTCCCCCAATGATTAGTCCTAGGTATGCCACTTCGGACTGTTCAAAGGTGCACTTCTCCGGCTTTAGGTATAGGTCATTCGCCATTAGTCTTTCAAGGACTTGGTTCACTATCTCTCGGTGTAAGGGAATGTCATTTGTAGTGGCAATGAGGATGTCGTCCAAGTAACATAAGACCATGCCGGTAGCAATGAGGTCTCTGAGGAGTCATTGATAAACTTCTGAAACGTTGCTGGTGCATTGCACAGGCCAAAGGGCATGACATTAGGTTCCCAGTGGCCTGGAGGCTTTGTTCTAGTTGCAGGGGTTTTAAACGCCGCTTTCCACTGGTCCCCTTCCTTGATGCGGATGTTGTTGTAGCCTGCTCTCACGTCTAGGGCTGTGAAAAGTCGGGCTCCAGCTAATCGGCGGGTTAGGTCTTCAAGGTTGGGGATGGGGTATCGGTCAGGGATGGTGTAGGTGTTTAGGCGGCGGAAATCCTGTACAGGGCGAAAGGAGCCATCTTTCTTAGCAACGAAAAAGATTTGACATGCATAGGGGGACTGGGATGGGGATATATAGCCCTTGTCGATCTGGTCATCGACATAGTCATCTACCGCATCCTGTTCCTTTAGTGTTAGTGGGTAGGTTCGACAATCTAGTGTCTTTGGGGCGTCGTTGGTGAGGTTTATGGCATGGTCACAGGGTCGAGATGGGGGAAAGCGTCGGGCTTCTTCTTCACTGAAAATCTTCTGATGTTTGTGGTACGCTTCAGGGACTAGTTGCTGCCAAGTCTTCTTCTCTTTCTTGGCTGCTTCCCTGACCGCGATTTCGGTTGCAATGGTAGTTTTTCGTACAAACTCAGGGGGGATGACACAGGCAAAGATCTGTTCGCCTCTTTGTAGGTGGTAAGCGGTTCGCTTTCCAGCTTTCTTAGTGGCAGCTAGGGGGATTTGTGCAGCAGCCTTTTCGGACATAATATAGATTGGGAGTCCTTGCATGGTTCCTTCAGTCCAATCTACCGTAGGATTGAATGCTGCGAACCAGGGGAAACCCAGGATCATCCTGTCTTCTCCTAAGTCTGTGATGTAGAAGCGCATAAGCTCTTCCTTGTCCTGTAGACGGACCAGGAGGTGGCATAGTGGGTGATCTCTCCTGCTTTGTTGGGGGTTCCATCCACGTTCTTAATTGGCTTAGGTCTTTCTAGTCTTTGGAGGGGGAAGCGTAGTCTTCTAGCGTTTTCCAATCGAGGCAATTGGAGGTAGCTCCGGAGTCTATAAGGATCTTATCTTCGGCCATCGAGTGTGCGGATCGTAAAACAACTGGTATTGCCATAGATTTCTGTCGTGATACAAATACAGTGTCCACTCGAAGTGCTCGTACCCAGGCCGATGGGGTAGAGCATCCTAAAAACCCTTTTGGGCGAAAGCTTTCTCCAAGAACTCCTCTTTTCCTCCACAGACATAGTGTTAATGGAGTCGATTACTCGATCGACTCCAAGCTTCTCTTCCTTCTCTGGCTTCACTTCTTCTTCTTCAACCGTAGTTCTGATGTATGCAGGGGGTCCCTGAGACAGCTGAGAGCGGTTGGTTCTATTAGAAGGGGTAGAGGTGGATCCAGTGCGTGTGGGGCAATTTCTGGAGATGTGACCCATCCCAGTGCATCGGAAACACTTGCCAGCCTTCATAAGTTGTTGCTTCTCATCATCTGTTAGGGTCCTGCCAATGCGATCAACGTCCATGGGGACTACTGCATTGTTTCGATTCTGGTTCTGGTGTTGGGGAGTGAATGGCTTCTGTTTCATGTTGAAAGAGCGGCGCCACACTCCTTCAGACTTCCCAAAGCGAGAGCGGGTGTCCTTGCTCTTCCAGGTGGGGTAAAGCATCTTTAGGCGGAGCCAAACATCGTGTTCAGTGTGTGCGGCTGCCACCCAATCATCCCACATCTGGGGGTTGTGTCGTTTGATAATTTCTTTCCCTAATTCATCAGGAAGGCCCGCTCTAAGGGTGTCCAGTGTCCCTTCTTCATTGAGGCCATAACCAGCCTTTGCTGCATATGTGCAGAACTTGGCAAGGTAGGAATCTAGATCCCTTCCTTCCATTCGGAGGCTCTTGAGTTGGGCGATTGCATTCTGCTTTTCAGCTGAGTCCGCAAAGGCCTGATTAAACTCTGTGGTGTAGTGAAGCCAATAGGCATAATTGGTGGAGGGGATCTGGACATGGTTCGTGTTTGGGTCGTCTGGGGCACTCTTCTCTGCAATCCAAGTGTGTATGATGTCGACCCAGTCATCAACTTTCTCTCCTCGTATATAGCTGAGGGCAAGGAGAGTCTTTCTAAGTGGATTGGACATTATGTCCATTCCTTCGTTTAGTCCCGCATAGATGTTGAACTCTCTGACAAATGTCTTGGCCTTGGTGCGATCCCCTTCAAATATAGTGGGAGGATTGCCTATGGGTTTGCCACCGTTCCCTTGTGCAGGGGCAGGGGCTACTGGTGCGGCCTGTTGGGCCGCTTGTTGCTGTGGTTGGGGGCCGATATTTGCCATGATCGAGGGTAAGGGGTGTAAGGCGGCAGGGGGTTGTTCGATAGGATGTGTGGGGACTAGTAGGGTAAGGGGGGATTGTTCTTCTGGCAGGACAGGTTCTCCTACAATGCCGAGGAGTGTAGGGGGTTCTGGTTCACTTGGTGGGGACTGGAATGATTCAGTAGTGTCGGATTCTAGTTCTTCTCGTGGGTCTTCTGGACGCAAATGTCCTAGGCCTATAGCCTGTTCTTGGTCTCTACTGAGGGCGAGGTAGTCTGAGGAATAGGTGTTCCCGTCTATGAAGAAGAGGGGAAACCACTGGTTTCGATCCTGATCAAACTCTACTGCTCCTCTTCTTCCATTGAAGTATTCGACCCAATAGCCTGCTCTGAGGCTGTCTTCTCTCCAATATGCTGTTCCTCTGACGTGAGGGAGGAGACTGTCTTCTCCTCTTCTGTCGTAGATGAAATACTCGTCTGGCCAAACAGGAGGAGGATCCTGTAGGTCTTGGCGGGTAAATCCCTCTTCTTGGTCTGGTTCTTCTTCCCCTTGAGCTGAGTAGGAAGCCACTGTGTTTGGAGGAGACTCGACTTAATGTTAGGCTCAAGCGTTGGCCTTCTGCACGACTTGTGTGACTGGTTGGTTCGTTGACTTGGTCTAGCCCAAGTCTAGGCTTCTGTGGACTCTGGAGGGCCTGGAACGCACAGGCGAAGTGTGATTCACAAGGAGAGTGGACAGTCCCTTCAGTGCGATGTTAGATATGATTGAGGGATCGTATCTACACAACGCAATGAGGGAAAAGCGGATCGACACTTCAAATGGTAGGGCACAAGCTTGGCAAAGCTCCTGCCTCTGCGCCTTGAGGGGAAGTGCAGGCTAAGGTAATCACAAGACAACCTCAGCTTGCAGAACAGGGGAACTAGCTTGATTGCTCAAGAAGTCGAGTCTGAGTACATACAGACGAGGTGAAGCACTATAAGTACTAGGTAGGGTCAAGGGTAGTGCGTCACCGTAGCTATGATGTCATGTACAAGGGCAAAGGGTAAACACATCATCATACAGGGTTGAGGGTAAGTGCGTCATCGTACAAGGCCTAGGGCCCATCATCAGTAAGCAATAGGCGGCCTCATGGTTCACATGAGGCAGTGGGTCAAGGGGGAAGGCATATAGGGAAAGAAAAAGTAGGGGTACTCAGTCCAGAGCAGTCCAGAACGTAACAGCTCGAGTCCTCTGACGATGGCGAGGAACTCCCTATCCCAAATGGGGTAGTTACGTTCGGTGGCTGTGAATGTCTTGGAGTCGTATCCCACTGGTCGTCGGCGTCCTTGCTCGTTGTGTTGGTACAGAATGGCACCTGTGGCATTCTGGGAGGCGTCTACTTCCAGCTCGTATGGGCGCGCTGGGCTTGGCTGCCAGAGAACTGGGTCACTAGTGATGATCTCGATGAGCTGGTCGACCGCTGCGGTGCACTCATCTGTCCAGATGAAGGGGACTCCTTTCTTTAGGAGGTTGGTTAGGGGGCAGGCGATTTCAGCGAATCCCAGTATGAAGGGGCGTTGGTATCCCAGAACGCCGAGCGTGGATCGCAGCTGCTTGACACTGGTGAGCACTCGAGGCCATTCCTTGATACCCTTCAGTTTGCTGGACTCGATGCGCAGCAAGTCCCCATCAATAATCAGTCCCAGGTATTTGACTTGTCGCTGCTCGAATTGGCACTTCTGGGGCTTCAGGAAGAACGATGCTGCTTCTAGGATGTCTAGCAGCTCGTGGACCACGCGTCGGTGTAATGCGTGGTCTAGGGGTGTGGCAATGAGGATGTCGTCCATGTATACAAAGATCATCCTTGGATATTTGAGTTTCAGCGGCCGCAGGAGTCGATCCATGACTCATTGGAAGGTGCTAGGTGCATTGCACTGTCCGAATAGCATGACGCATGGCTGGAACAGTCCTTGTGGCATTTTGAAGGCTGCCTTCCATTGATCGCCGTCCTTTATTCTGACGTTGTGATATCCCCATCGGATGTCGAATTTTGTGAACAGGGCGCGTCCTTCAAGGTCTCTGGTTAAGATGCTAATGTCAGGGAGGGGGTAGACATCTTGTATCGTCCAGCTGTTCAGTGTGCGGTAGTCCTGGACCGGGTGGAGGGATCCATCCTTTTTCTTAATAAAGAAGAAGGGGGCGGCATAGGGGGAGCTTGACAGCTCGATGTATCCTTTATCGAGCTGTTCCTTGAGCCAGGCGTCGGTGGCGATCATCTCTTTGGGGTTTAGTGGGTAGACTTTGCAGTCCAGCATGGCGGGGGCGTCGGGCTTCAACCTAATGGTGTGATCATCTTCTCTACTTGGCGGGAATTGCTGTGCCTCCTTCTCTGAGAAAACTCTCCAGTGTCGGGAGTATTCTGAGGGTACGTCAGCTGCTGTGGGGGTGGTTCGTGTTTGGTGCTCCTTAATTGCCCATTCCTGGGCAATGTTTGTTCTGTTGATCTGGAGGATCAGGTTGTCTCCTTCTTCCAGGGAGGTGGCTTGGAGGGCGTGTCCAAGCAGTTGGGCGTATCGCAATAGGCTCCGGGGCTGTTCTGGTGCCCTTCTGCTGGTCAGTGTGAGGGAGATTGGTCCTCCTTTGATGGTCTTGGTGCTCCAGTCAATATCAGGATTGAAGGCGTGGAACCAGGGGAATCCTAGGATCGTTCGGTCTTGTCCTAGGTTGGCGAGGAAGAAGCGCTGTATGCTTTCTTTCTTTCCTTGTCAGATCGTTAGGTCACAGTAGGTGGTGATGCAGCCACTGCGGTTTTCAGATCCGTCTACGTTGTAGAGGAGGCGTGGCTGGGGGAGTCATCTGGGCACGAGACGTAGCCTTTGGGCAGTTTTCTGGTCAATGAAATTGTCGGTGGCGCCACTGTTTATGAGCGCGCTTTCTGCAGCCTTTCCATGTATGGTGGAAAACGTAAAATTGACATTGATACTATTCCAATTTGAGACATACATGGTACAAATACGTGAGGCTTGATCCCAGGCTGTTAGGTCAAGCCGCTTTAAAAATCCAAGTCTTCCTGGATAATGCGGTCAAAGGCTGCTGATCGCTCTGTTGCGCTCATGGCGCGTAACTGGGACATGACATCCATTGGTGCCTGGCTGGCGCTGTCATCAGGGACGATGGTCAGACTTTCTTGACTCGTCGTCCTTACCATCGTGGCATGTTGGGAGGGGGCTTGCTGATTTTGTCTCCCCTTTTTCTTGAAGCACTGGGCGGCATGATGTCCCTTTCTTTGCAGTAGAAGCATTTTCGCTCGTCCATGAGCTTCTTCTTTTCTGTGTCTGTTAGTGGCCCCCCATGCGTGCCGCATCCATGTCCATGGGGACTGGGGCATTATTTCTGGGGCGCTGGGTGGGGGCAGGTGCTCTGGGGATAAAGCGTGGTTTGGGAGTGAAGCGCTGCTGGTTGGGGGCCAGTCCTAGGTCAGCGAGTATCTGGGCGCTCCTAATGACTTCTTTTTGCACTGCTTCCTGCCAGTTGTCTAGGGTGGTTGGTATAGTTTCTTTGTTAAGGATTTTTAGCACTATCCCTCGACGAAGACCCTTTTTGAAGAGGTCCAGCGTTCCTAGGTCTGTAGGGGATCGTCCTGCTGCTAGGACAAGGTGGTTGAAGGTGGTGATGAAGCCGTTGACGTCGTTCTCCTGCATCCTGAGGTTAACCAGCTTATTGAAGGCATTTTGTTCTTTGGCCGTGTCTGTGAAGGCGTTGGTAAAGTCCTGGACAAAGCTAGCCCATAGTGCCTCGTCTGTCTTCTGGATGCGGTTGACTGCTCAAGTGGTTCTTTCCTCTAGGAGTGCAGTTTGCGCGTCAGTCCAGTCGTCCACCTTGGGGCCTCTAATGTATCTGATAGCGAGCGCTACTCGGTTGTAGGGGATGGTAATGTTGTCCGACTTCCCATTGAGGATTTGGTATAGTTTGAATTCTTTCAGGAATTTAGCGCTCTTGCTTCGATCTCCATCGAAGATTGCAGGCGCATTTCCTTTCATGGAGTCGTTGCCATTCCCTTGTGGCACTGAGATTGTTGCCATACTGGTCTGCTGTGGCGGAGGTGGGGGTGGCACAGGTTGCTGGAGGATGGGTGGTGGCGGTGTTGGCTGGGTGGCTTGTTGTGCTAACCGGAGTAGTTGCGGTGTAGCTGTTGTTTCCTGGGTGAGAGGGTGACTGCCTTGGAGTGTGGCAACATCCTGAAGTCCGGTGCTTAGGAATTCTTCGAGCGGTTCTGTCTCCTTTTGCTTCCCTTTTGATGTAGAAGGGGCAAGCGGCGGCGACGGGGGATCTACGTCGATGCTTTCTGGGGCTTTACCAGGGTGTCCTAACCCTGTGGTGTCGTCGTGGGGGATGCAATTGTCTGGTTTTGTCCAGTAGCAATTTTCTGCCCACTCTAGGATATACCAGTGGTCATTGATGAGCTCGATAGGGAAGTGTTTTTCGCTTCCATCAGGGGCTCGGATCGTGTGGTGGTAGCACCACTTTCTGGGGTTTCGGTCAGTGTCTTTCCAGTAGGCTCCCCCACAGATGTAGTCCGGTAGGTCTGCATTTTTCCGTGGTGCGACTGGGGTGTCTCTGGTCTCCGAGATCTGTATTCGGAGGGTCACCACAATTACTGTCCTTCTTCTTGTAGGATAAGTTCTACCTGATGGACAAAGATGGTGCAGACGAAGTCAACTTCTGCGACGATTTCAGCTAGTTCTTGTGCAATCTGGTCGAGATTGCGGTGATGTCTGTTGGGCCCGTTGGCACAGGTCCCTGGGCACTCGTGGCGGTGGTGGTTAACGTCGCTTTCGAGTTGGTTTGTGGCTTCCCGTGTCCAGAGGACGGCTTCGAGGATTTCTGGCAAGCTAATCTTGTGGAGGGGTCCTAAACGCGGTCGTCGAGTAGACTCCAGGGTTCTAGTGATAGCTGTAAGATGGTGAGGGCTGCTTCAAACGCTGTGAAGTCTTCTAGCCACTTTTGTTCAATGAATTGAAAGTTTTGTACTTCGATTGCGAGAGCACGATGTTGCTCCAATGGTCCTTCTGCACAGGACAGAAAGCAGGTGGTGTTGTGACGATAAACTGCATCGTCAAGGAGGATTCTCCACTGGGTAATGTGTGCACGTCTTTTGTTAAGATCGCTGAGGCATTCCCAATAGTCTTCGTTATCCAGGGCGGGGCATTCCTGGTGGTTAGTGGGAAGCTTGACTTATGTTACAGCTCGACGGGCCGTGAGCATGACTTGTGTGACTAAGGCATAGGCAAGAGTGAGCACGTGCAAGGCAACGAGCACATGGTCCTGAGCGTGACACTTCTGGTGGTCACGTTGATGTGAGAGCGAAGCTAGTTCTTCAGAGTAGAGCGAGCACGTGACTAGTGCGAAGGCTCAAAGCTAAGTCGTTACAGCCGACTTAGAAGGGCGTGGGAGCAAAGCAGAGCCTTGCTGAGCGATGAACGCAAAAGGCGACTTGAAGCGGCAAGTTCAAGTAAGGGCGATGGCTTAGAGCGGCGAGCTCAAAGGAGGAGGCAAGACAAGATCGATTTAAGAAATGAAGTCAAGCTTAGGGCTTGACTCTATGCAAACTAAGGCCCTTATATAGGCCTGGTACAGGGGAGTCATGTGCTACTGCTACTGAGTCATAACAAGGGTAGTGGAGTAGTCCGCTAAGTATAGTACTGGCTCCACATAGTGTTTTAAGGTCCAGTCCGGTCCAGTTTTTGGGCCTAATTGCTGTTGGACCGGGACCGGAACCGGTTCAGACCATAGCTAAGATTTTGAAAAACCGGACCGGACCTAAGGGGACCGGTCCATATCGGTTCAGTTCCGGTCTATGGACCAGTTGAGATCGGTCTTTTGCAGAACTGGTGTAGACCAGTCCGGATCGGTCTTAGCTGTGGTCCAAGACCAGTCTCATCACTGAAAAAAACTGTATTATACGAACACTATTAAACATTATACACTAATCTACTATAACAGAATGTTCTAATATACTGATTCTAACCTGCCGGTGCGCTGCTGGTCGCGGTCGCGATACCTGTCGCAGTCGCAATGCCCGTCGCGGTCGTGATACCTGTCGCGGTCGTGCTGCCCGTCGTGGTCATGCTGCCCGTCGTGGTCGTGTTGCCCGTCGTGGTCGCGTTGCCCGTCGTGGTCGCGTTGCCCGTCGCGGTCGTGTTGCACGTCGCGGTCGTGTTGCCCTTGTCGTCGTCATACTACTGGTCGTCCCTCGTCAGACTCGTCGTCGCCGTGCTGCTGGTCGTTGCACTCTCGTCGCGGTCGCGCTTCTGGTGGTCGTCGCACTGCTGGTAGGCGTTGCGGCGGTCGCGCTGCTGGTGGGCGTCGCGCTGCTCGTCGTCGTCGTCACGCAGCTTGTCATCATCGTCACGCAGCTTGTCGTCGTCGTCGTCGCGTTGCTAGGCATCGTCGTGCGGGAGAGAAGTGAACCCCTCCGCTCGCGTTTGGGGCGAGGGAGGGTGTGCCGTCAGCTGTTGTTGCCTAGAACAACAGATGAACCCCCTCCGCTCGCGTTTGGGGCGAGGGAGAGGGGAGCGTCAGTAGTTGTTGCCTAGCACGAGAGATAAGCCCCCTCTGCTCGCGTTTGGGGCGAGGGAGGGGGGACGTCCGTTGTTGTTGCCTAGAACGAGATAAACCCCCTCCAGCTTGCGTTAGGGGCGAGGGAGGGGGCGAGGTCGCCTGTTGTTGCCTAGAACAAGATACAGACCTCCGCTCGCATTTGGGGTGAGGGAGGGGATGGCATCGGTTGTTGTTGCCCAGAATGAGAGCCGCTCGCGTTTGGGGCGAGAGACGGTTGTCATTGGTTGTCGCCTGAGAGGTGAGTAAGCACACAAACGCGGTGCAAGTTCGTTTGCTTGTACAAACATGAGTCACATGACCAAATGGTCCATGCGCACTTGGGAGCTATATAAACCCCCACCCATTTGCGTATTTGCTTTCATGGGCCATGCCCTGTTAGATTTATATTTACTGTAATATATAGTTCTATTATTGGTTTAAGGGTAGTAATAATAAAATCTTGAATTTAAGAATGCTACAGCAGTGCAACCGAAAGTCCAGTTGCAGACCGGTTGCAGCCAGTTGTGACCGGTTTCCAACAAGCTCTTGAAATGGATGGACCACAACCGGGTGCCTCGGGAAACTGGCACAACTGCAACCGGAAAAAAGACTGGACCACAGTTGGGTCCGGTTCAGTTGCCGGTCTTTTTCCGGTCCATAGGACTGGACCTGAAAACACTAGCTCCACAAGCGACCTGTGGAGTGGGGCAAGTCATAACGAGTCAGTGTGCTAAGTATAGTACACGCTCCATGTCCTCATGGAGTGTCATCAGTCATCACCACCGAGTCACAGTGTGAAGCGTAAGCATAGTATCGTAATGAGAAAAGAGACGGTCCGCTCAGTCCGTAGGTGAGATCATAACACGTGCCCACTCCTTCAATAGTCTGGCGTAGTGGGGCTTTCTGACGGCTGCTTTTCTGGCATCATCTGCAGCTGCTTTCCAGTTTCCCACCTTCTCCAGTGCGGATTTCTCTCGTTCAACATATAGGTGTAAAAATGAGTGCACATGTTCGAGTCGCTCCCGAGTGTTTTTGTCAAGTTCACACTTCTTCGAGTTGAGTCCATGGCCTTTTGTTTGTCTTGGGAACAATAGAATGGTTAGATCCTTGAATGCTTGTTCAGCATCCGCTTGTGATGGTGGAAAAATAAATTGGCGTTTCCCTTTGGCAGTCACATCATCCACTTTCAGATCTTCACCTTCTGGATCTGGGATATCCTCAATTGGCCATTCATCCCATTCAGGGGCATCTTCGTCATCGAAAAATTCAAGTTCATGGTGTGGACCCCAGAACGTCGACTCCCCATTCCATTCTGTCATCTCAGGATACTCTGGAGCATCTTCATCTGGAATGCCCTCTATTTCTGTTCCGGGATAGGGTGCCAGCACGAACAACGTGGAGGCGCAACAAGGTGGCTGTGCAGGATTTGGGCTCAGACAGCTTGGACGGCTTTCAGTTGGTCTGGCACGCTTTTTCTTGGGAGACAGAAGCTGAACAGTATTGTTCCAGATGCCCTTAACTGGTGACAGAATGCGAGAAGTTGCTGGAGGGGGTGTACAAGGCCGAGAAGTTGTGAGAGCAGAATAGGGGTCATGGTGGACATCAGCGAACTCATTGTGATGGAATGAAGGAGAAAATGTTGCTGGATCAATGTCATTCTCTTGATAATTGATATGCCTAGTATGTACCTGTAAATCCGAAGCAATAAGAAATTTGAAGTAACGGCCTCAGGCTGCTGAGGACGCCGCCTGGAAACAAAATATATACATACATTATCTTTCTCCAGTTCATCCCTTTTACGTTTATATACCTTTTTACTGTATTGTACAAGTCCTTTAAGTTGGTTTTTCGTTGGTGCCAGGGCTCAAGGTTTTCCCGCAGAATTCGATGTTGCGGGGGAGCACATAACCTCTTAACGTACTGTGGCCGTGAAGGCTGCCCGATTTGGTAAGTACAACACTAATTGTCTATTAACTCGGTTCTACACTCAAAATATAAAAAAGTGGCTCTGTCAAGGCCTCAGGTTTGCTATTCCTGAGGGCTTAACGGAGCCCTTTTTTCATTTAATGCATTCCTGTAAGCTGTGATAGCAATTTGGTGTGTGCTCCCATTTTGTCACGCATGGCTCACGTGATGTTGTCGATTGCGAATGAACCATATCTTACCAAGTATGAGATGAAATCTATTGCCAAAAAAAAACTAGAAAGGCATGCATATCAGGAGCTTGACCATATAATAATAATAATGTGAGAGTGCCACCTGTTCGATAATTGGCAATGACATAATATGTTTTACCTGATAATTGAATAAGGGGAGTGGTCGGTTGGTTATATACAAATGGCACCCACAGTCTGCAGGGTGGAGACGCGGGGTGTCAGCAGGGGTGAAATCGAGCGAGTGAGCACAGGCACTCACCCACTGGAGGGTGGAGGACGCGGGGTGTCAGCAGGGGTGAGACTGAGCGAGCGAGCACAAGCACTCACAGCCTGGAGGGTGGAGGACGCAGGGTGTCAGCAGGGGTGAAACAGAGCGAGCGAGCATAGCTCACAACCTGGAGGGCGGTGGATGCAGTGTGTCAGCAGGGATGAAACTGAGCGAGCCAGCAAAGCCACTCACATGCTGGACGGCAGAGGACGTGGGGTATCAGCAGGGGTGAAACCCATCGAGCGAGCGCAGGCACTCACCAACTGGAGGGCGGAGGACGCAAGGTGTCAGTAGGGGTGAAACTGAGCGAGCAAGCGCAGGCACTCACATCCTGGAGGGCAGAAGACGCGGGGTGTCAGCCGGGGTGAAACCGAGTGAGCAGGCGCAGGCACTCACCAACTGGAGGGTGGAGGACGCGGGGTGTCAGTAGGGGTGAAACTGAGCGAGCGAGCTCAGGCACTCACAAGCTGGACAGCGGAGGACGCAGGGTGTCAACAGGGGTGAAACCGAGCGAGCGAGCTCAGGCACTCACAACCTGGAGGGCGGAGGACGCGGGGTGTCAGCAGGGGTGAAGCCGAGCGAGCGAGCACAGGAACTCACATCCTGGAGGGCGGAGGACGCGGGGTGTCATCAGGGGTGAAACCGAGCGAGCGAGCGCAGGCACTTACCTCCTGGAGGGTGGAGGACGCGGGGTGTCAGCATGGGTGAAACCGACCGAGCGAGCGGAGGCACTCACAGCCTGGAGGGTGGAGGACGCGGGGTGTCAGCAGGGGTTAAACCGAGCGCGCAAGCGCAGACACTCACAGCCTGGAGGGCGGAGGACGCGGGGTGTCAGCAGGGGGGAAACTGAGCGAGCGAGCGCAGGCACTCACCACCTGGAAGGCGGGGGACGCGGGGGTGTCAGCAGGGGTGAGATCGAGCGAGCGAGCACAGGCACTCACAGCCTGGAGGGCGGAGGACGCGGGGTGTCAGCAAGGATGAAACCGAGCGAGCGAGCGCAAGCACTCACAGCCTGGAGGGCAGAGGACGCAGGGGTGTCAGCAAAGGTGAAACCGGGTGAGCGAGCGCAGGCACTCACATCCTGGAGGGCGGAGGACGCGGGGTGTCAGAAGGGGTGAAACCGAGCGAGCGAGTGCAGGTACTCACAGACTGGAGGGCGGAGGACGCAGGGTGTCAGCAGGGGTGAAACCGAGCGAGCGAGTACAGGCACCCACAGACTGGAGGGCGGAAAACGCGGGGTGTCAGCAGGGGTGAAATCGAGCGAGCGAGCACAGGCACTCACATGCTGGACGGCAGAGGACGCGGGGGTGTCAGTAGGGGTGAAACCGAGCGAGCAAGCACAGGCACTCACATCCTGGAGGGCGGAGGATGCGGGGTGTCAGCAAGGGTGAAACCGAGCGAGCGCAGGCACTCAAAGGCTGGAGGGTGGAGGACGTGGGGTGTCATGAGGGGTGAAACCGAGCGAGCGAGCGCAGGCACTCACGAACTGGCGGGCGGAGGACGCGGGGTATCAGCAGGGGTGAAACCGAGCGCGCGAGCGCAGGCACTCACATCCTGGAGGGCAGAGGATGCGGGGGTGTCAGCAGGGGTGAAACCGAGCGAGCGAGCGCAGGCACTCACATCCTGGAGGGCGGAGGACGGGGTGTCAGCAAGGGTGAAACCGGGCGAGCGAGCGCAGGCACTCACACGCTGGAGGGCGGAGGACGCGGGGTGTCAGTAGGGGTGAAACCGAGTGAGTGAGTGAAGGCACTCGCCAGCTGGACGGCGGAGGACGCGGGGTATCAGTAGGGGTGAAACCAAGTGAGCGGCGCAGGCACTCACATCCTGGAGGGCGGAGGACGCGGGGTGTCAGCATGGGTGAAACCGAGCAAGCGAGTGCAGGCACTCACATCCTGGAGGGCGGAGGACGCGGGGTGTCAGCAAGGGTGAAATCGAGCGAGCGAGCGCAGACACTCACATGCTGGACAGCGGAGGACGCGGGGTGTCAGCAGGGGTGAAACAGAGCGCGCGAGCGCAGGCACTCACCACCTGGAGGGCGGAGGACATGGGGTGTCAGCAGGGGTGAAACCGAGCGAGCGAGCGCAGGCACTCACCCACTGGAGGGCGGAAGACGCGGGGTGTCAGCAGGGGTGGAACCGAGCGAGTGAGCGCAGCCACTCACCCACTGGAGGGCGGAGAACGCGGGGTGTCACCAGTCAGTAGGCATGAACCACAACTGACATTATATCAACACTCACCCACAAATATGGGAACGGAATAAGACATTGTTTCACTATATCCTTCATATCTTTCTCATCAACCCCAAAATCGTCATAGACACTGCATTAAGGTAAGATCCCATAGCGCTCTCCATGTGTTCTGTTAGTACACGCACCACTTCACAGCTAGTTTAATGCTCCCTTCCAAATTACTGTTCTGCACAGCCAAAAGCATCAAGGTGATCACATCGTCACTCAGTGCTCCAGCCGTCTCTTCAATAAGAGTGTCGCAATGCCCGTTTGGCTTGTGCATTTCTACCAGGACATTAGCACATAACCAAGACATTTGACTCTGAACACACTCTCCAGTCGCACGAACCTCGCCCCCTCACCAAGGGGCAGCAGGTAGTCGTCTTGAAATCGTCTCTCTGCTACATCAGCTGCATTACCTCCTGCGTTTTCGTTTGGGTGATCCTCCACATGCATTTTGATATTACGCAGGAATTGGTCATACTTTGTGAACAATGCAATGACAGGGACTTCAGAGGAATGCATTAAACACTGTCAAGAAGGTTCATGCCGACGCACCATTCCGATCAGGGCAGATATCGTTGAAATACTTCAAATCAAGCCCTGGTCGTTGGTTGTCCATCGGGATGCAGTACCTTAAAATATGACCGTCAGTAGTCGCAATCGTGAATACCCGAGAGTCCCAACCATATTGCATGTAATCTATCTGCCAATCGTCTTTCTCCGGACTTTTGTCGAATGAAGTGCTGCACAATCTTCAATTCCTCGTCGTCTCCCGCTTCAAATCCACAGGAATCATGAAAAATATAACCGTCATGATTGGAGAAAACAAGCTCGTCCTCAATGCTGTGCTCGCCACGCTGGATGAAGGATCAATAATAAGTGAGAAATGGTGCTATATCACGGACCTCGATGGATGGCTCGAGTTGAATCTGGTGAGGCGCTAAGACCAGAGTGACCGAGTTACGAAAGGTTTAGACTACGTACCGGCTTCTTGAAGAACATTCCCCTGTAGATAGTTGGACTTTGTGTAGTGTCACAGACTCTCTGCAAGATAGAGGTCTTGCCAGCATTTGCCCTTCCAATAATCAGGACTCGAAACTTGATGTTTGGGAGTCGACGAGGGGGATGATGCGTAGCCATTCACAGTAGACGAAATTGATTTCGTGACCAATGTCGATTGTAATTTTTTTTTTGGGAAGCGTTTATTTTCGTAGTTAGCTATGTACCGCTGTCTACCGTGTTGGGCAGGGGGTGTTGGGCAGGGGGATTGCCAGGATCAGCCCTGCCTAACACGCTGTAGCCGGGCCGATGGGACCGGGGTGAGGTAAAATGCACTTACGCACATCCCGATAGGGGATAGTGTGGGACTCAGGGCACGCGTCCTATGGGGGAAGGTGTGTCGTGTCCTTCTACCCACTAAAACCTTTCGACTGGTGATCCAGTCATCTGGGAGGTCCGCGTTTTTTCTGAGGACATGTTCCCATGTGTTCTTGACTGCCTGGGTAGACTTCTTGTCTTGTTTGCTTTTTGTGTCGAGTATCTTGTCATCGGTGAGACGTGCGCAGATGGCATGCCAGTGGGATCTGTTGTTAACTTCGGCTATCGAGTGGGGGCGCTTTTGGATCACTCTCTCGCATCTCAGGACCCAGCTGGATGGACTTCTTGTCCCTTTGATCTTGGTATCTTATCGTCGATGAGTCTGGCGTTGAGCCACCACTTCGCTTATCGAGTGGGGGCGCTCCTGGATCACCCTCTCGCATCTCAGGACCCAGATGAGGTAGGCGGATTCAGATATGAGGGTCTAGAGGAGTCTCGTCACTCCTTTCGACGTGCGTTCCTGGGGTTGGTCTGCTCCCCTGAGTTGTATGTCGCCAACTGGTGCGTTGATGCTTCCACATCCCAAGATGATTCTGATGGTGATTTTGGACCGTGGGTGGTGGTTGTGTGGTCATGGGTTTTGGCTAGGTCCCAGATTGTTCTCGTCGGCATCGCACTGCAATGAACCAGGATGCGTTGTTCCATGGAGTCTGTGACGTTACATGTGGTGCGCTTCTGGTGTTTCATGGTTTGGGATGTTCCTCCAGAACTCGTCGATCTTCTGGGTTCTGTGTAGGGATTTGTATAGAGGTTGTTGAATCCGGGATTCTGGGTGCGTATGGTACGGTTTCGGATTTCTTTCCAAAGGGACTCTTCGTTTCCTGATGCTCCGTTGTATTCGTAGATGGCGTTCCTAGTGGTTTGGATATTTCTTCTAGTGGTGGGTTTGGAGTGGTACGTTTGTTGTTCACGTATACCTTGGTACACGATGGCCTGTCAGTGTGATGGCGGTGAACTCAGCTGATATTGAGGGAGAGGGCGGCCAGGGTGTCTGTGTTGGGTTTGTTTGCTCCTTTTGCAAGGCGGTGACTTTGTTCGTTGCCTAGGGCCCTATCGTGTCCTTTGACCCATTGGAAATCGGTGGTCGTGATGCGATTATGGAGCAGGTGGGCTGTTCGTTTGATTAGTTCGGCGTTTTTCACATCAATCCAACCTTTGTCCCCCGGTCCGGAGGTGGGTGGTGACTTCAATGGTGTACTTTGAGTCTGATATGGTTTTTAGGGGTCAGAAACGTGGAAGCGATGCCACAGCTGCTACGATGGCGGCGAATTCCCGGACTTGGTTTGATTGTCGAGGGCCTGGGATGCGTATCGCGGCATTTCGCTCATGGTTGGGGCCGACTCATATGCCGCCGCCACATTGGGTGTTGAGTCTACCGTTATTGATGCAGGCGCCATCCGTGTATATGGTGATCCTCCGGTGGCGATGGTTTATTCCCCAGGTATAGGGTGCGCTCATTCTTTTGGTGGTGGTGGTGGTGGTGGAGATAGGATGATTTATGGGTTTTCGGGCACTCGCTGGTCTATTGTTTGGGATGGTTATGCACGCGTGGGGTTGTGTCAATGCGGCCTGTTTGGAGACAGGTAATTCAAGGGATGTTATTATTATGCAAATCGTGGCGGTCGTTTGACTGGGTGTTCATCCGCAGTCTGATTAAGGATTTGGCATGACCTATGTACGCATAGACAAGCTCCAGGTTACAATTGGGGAGTAGATGTATGTATGGTATTCGGGTATCGCAGGGTTCTAGTCATTGCTGTACTGGCGATACTCCCATGCGCTGAGCTCGTGCGCTTCACCGTCTCTGCCGCGTCGGTTGGTGCTGGTGAGGCAGCTTCCAGGTCCGTTCCGTCCTGGTATCATTGGGAAGGGGCATAGGCCCCTCGGGTGATCGGCGCTGTGGCATATGTCGCGGTGGTAGGGAGGTCTTGGTTGTGCGGCGGTAGACACGTTGGCGTGGTGATGTCAGTAGTAGTGGGGGGAGGGGGTTAGATCGGTTTATTGGGCTCACGAGAACAATGTGGGTTATTCAGGCTCAACGCCTTTGTTAATGCACTCGCGTGGTGGTCTTTCATCGCTGGTCCTGTTGGGTACCTTGGTGGCATTGTGGTGGGTTAGGGTTGGTTGTTCTGGCGGGGTCAGCAAATGTTGTGCTGGGGTGTCAAGGGGTTGGTGCAGGTCAGTGGGTTGGGGGGGGATGCGTTCGTGAGGGCTTAAACAGTCTGTATTTCATAAGGGGCTTGGTAAGGACCATAAGGTACATGGGTTGTATGGTATATAATAGTTAGTTGCTGGTGGGCAGGTATCATGGTGAGCGGGGCAGGTGTGCCAGTGGGTTGGTAGGGTGGTCGACGGTGTTCGATGGCGATGACTCGGATACGGAGGCCAACTTGAATGTTGTTGCGATGGTCACTCATGGTGGTGGTAGTGGTTCAGGGAGCCCCCTCATTTCTTTTCCTGCTTCCTGGGCTTCAGCCGTGGCGGCGGGGCCGCTTGTTCTCGCAACGCGGGCGAAAGTGGTGGATTTGGGGGTTATATGAGAACAATGGGAGGTGCATCCTGTCAGTGTGTTCGCGTGGGAGGTCTTTCATCGGTAGTCTGGTCGGTACCTTGGTGGCATTACGGCGGGTTAGGGTTGAATGTTCTGGTGGGGATGGTCATCATGGTGCCAGGGCATCAGGAAGTTTGGCGTCGTTGGTGGGTTGGTGGGTTCAGGGGGGATGCGCTCGTAGGGTTTTAGCAGACTGTATTTAGCAGGGGGTTTGGTAAGGTACATGGGTTGTATGGAATGTACTATTTAGTCGCCGGTGGGCGGGTCCCGTGGTGAGGGAGGCCGATGGTGTTTCGATGGTGAGGATATTCACCAATCCTTGCCCCGGCTGATACCGTGGGAATCCGTACCTAGTAGTGATGTTAGCGGTTCAAGGAGCCCCCCGTTTATGTCGATTGTAATTTCGATTTTGACTTTGATCACCCCCGGGCCGGTAGTGTAAGTCTTCACACATCGGGCTTGTAACCACTCCCTATCGACCAATCGTCGCCTTGCGGCTCGACTCGGAATTAATTCTGCGGCCGACGTAGGTCTCCTCCGAAATGTGCCGAAAGACGGCTGGCGGAGCAGTTGGGACAGCCGCAGTGATGGCACGGCGAGCACATAAGGCCCTAGCCCCCAATGCACCGCAGCCACCACCATTAGAGAAGCGCATGGTTGGGACCCTGACGGTAAAGGCTACGCTACGCATGCAGCTCCGAGTCGTGCGTAGATGCTCCGTAAGGGCGGGCAGGCCCAAGTTCCAATTTGGCCGCTCAGACCTTCATTTCGACGCGAGGTACCGTGACTGATCATGTAACCTAACCCATACTATGTGACAATGGAAGCATCTATTACTGCACAGTAACAAGAACTCAGTCAGAAAAGGAAGGTGCCCAGCTCAGCAGGCCGGGACAATCAGTATAGTACAAGTTAGTGGAAGGTGGTGAAGGTTCATGACAATGGTGTCATGAGACAAAGATGGGGTGCATAACAATAAAATCTACAACATCCTGAACAGAATACTCTTGAGGAGCTGCAGTAAAGTATTGAGCAACTTGCAAGCCAATGTTTGACTTCTGATAGTCTGACTCTGCTTGATTGAGAGTTGACCCGCGCAAAGTGTCAGGACCACATAGAATGGTAGCATGCTTCAAAATCATAATGATAGCTGGCACGAAGTTAAAAAATAGTGGCAACAGGTATAAAAACAAATACCAAGTATGAGATGAAATCTATTGCCAAAAACCTAGAAAGGCATGCATATCAGAAGCTTGACCATATAACAATAATGTGAGGGTGTCACCTGTTCGATAATTGGCAGTGACATAACATGTTTTACCTGATAATTGAGTAAGAGGAGTGGTCGGTTGGTTATATACAAAGGGCACACACAGTCTGCAGGGGGGAGACGCGGGTTGTGAGCCGGGGTGAAACCGAGCGAGCAAGCGCAAGCAACTCACCTCCTGGAGGGCGGATGACGCGGGGTATCAGTAGGGGTGAAACCGAGGGAGTGAGCGCAGGCACTCACCAACTGGAGAGCGGAGGACGCGGGGTGTCAGCAGGGGTGAAACCGAGCGAGCAAGCGCAGGCACTCACCAACTGGAGGGCGGAGGACGCGGGATGTCAGCAGGGGTGAAACCGAGCGAGCGAGCGCAGGTACTCGCATTCTGGAGGGTGGAGGACGCGGGGTATCAGCAGGGGTGAAACCGAGCGAGCGAGCGCAGACACTCACAGCCTGGAGGGCAGAGGACGTGGGTGTCAGCATGGGTGAAACCGAGCGAGCGAGCACAGGCACTCACCAACTGGAGGGCGGAGGACGCGGGGTGTCAGCAGGGGTGAAACCGAGCGAGCGAGCGCAGGCACTCACATCCTAGAGGATGTAGGACGCGGGGTGTCAGCACTGGTGAAACCGAGCGAGCGAGCGCAGGCACTCACGTCCTGGAGGGCGGAGGACGTGGGGTGTCAGCAGGAGTGAAACCAAGCGAGCAAGCCCAGGCACTCACATACTGGAGGGCGGAGGACGCGGGGTATCAGCAGGGGTGAAACCGAGCGAACGAGCGCAGACACTCACAGCCTGGAGGGCGGAGGACGCGGGGTGTCAGCAGGGGTGAAACCGAGTGAGCGAGCGCAGGCACTCACATCCTGGAGGGCGTAGGACGCGGGGTGTCAGCACTGGTGAAACCGAGCAACCGACCGAGCGCAGGCACTCACCCACTGGAGGGCGGAGGACGCGGGGTGTCAGCAGGGGTGAAACCGAGCGAGCGAGCGCAGGTACTCACTTTCTGGAGGGTGGAGGACGCGGGGTATCAGCAGGGGTGAAACCGAGCGAGCGAGCGCAGACACTCACAGCCTGGAGGGCAGAGGACGTGGGTGTCAGCATGGGTGAAACCGAGCGAGCGAGCACAGGCACTCACCAACTGGAGGGCGGAGGACGTGGGGTGTCAGCAGGGGTGAAACCGAGCGAGCGAGCGCAGGCACTCACATCCTAGAGGGCGTAGGACGCGGGGTGTCAGCACTGGTGAAACCGAGCAACCGAGCGCAGGCACTCACCAACTGGAGGGCGGAGGACGCGGGGTGTCAGCAGGGATGAAACCGAGCGAGCGAGCGCAGGCACTCACATCCTAGAGGGCGTAGGACGCGGGGTGTCAGCACAAGTGAAACCGAGCGAGCGAGCGAGCACAGGCACTCACAGCCTGGAGGGCGGAGGACGCGGGGTGTCAGCAGGGGTGAAACCGAGCGAGCGAGCCCAGGCACTCACATACTGGGGGGCGGAGGACGCGGGGTGTCAGCAGGGGTGAAACCGAGTGAGCGATCGCAGACACTCACCAACTGGAGGGCGGAGGACGCGGGGTATCAGCACTGGTGAAACCGAGCGAGCGAGCGCAGGAACTCACATCCTGCGGGCGGAGGACGCGGGGTATCAGCAGGGGTGAAACCGAGCGAGCGAACGCAGGCACTCACAGACTGGAGAGCGGAGGACGCGGGGTGTCAGCAGGGGTGAAACCGTGTGAGCGAGCGCAGACACTCACATCCTGGAGGGCGTAGGACGCGGGGTGTCAGCACTGGTGAAACCGAGCGACTGACCGAGCGCAGGCACTCACCCACTGGAGGGCGGAGGACGCGGGGTGTCAGCAGGGATGAAACCGAGCGAGCGAGCGCAGGCACTCACATTCTGGAGGGCGGAGGACGCGGGGTGTCAGCAGGGTTGAAACCGAGCGAGCGAGCGCAGGCACTCACAAACTGGAGGGCGAAGGACGCGGGGTGTCAGCAGAGGTGAAACCGAGCGAGCGAGCGCAGGCACTCACAAACTGGAGGGCGGAGGACGCGGGGTGTCAGCAGTCAGTAGGCATGAACCACAACTGACATTATATCAACACTCACCCACAAATATGGGAACGGAATAAGACATTGTTTCACTATATCCTTCATATTTTTCGCATCAACCCCAAAATCGTCATAGACACTGCATTAAGGTAAGATCCCATAGCGCTCTCCATGTGTTCTGCTAGCACACGCACCGCTTCACAGCTAGTTTAATGCTCAATTCCAAATTACTGTCCTGCACAGCCAAAAGCATCAAGGTGATCACATCGTCACTCAGTGCTCCAGCCGTCTCCTCAATAAGAGTGTCGCAACGCCCGTTTGGCCTGTGCATTTCTACCAGGACATTAGCACATAACCAAGACATTCAACTCTGAACCCACTCTCCAGTCGCACGAACCTCGCACCCTCACCAAGGGGCCGCAGGTAGTCGTCTTGAAATCTTCTCTCTGCTACGTCAGCTGCATTACCTCCTGCGTTTTCGTTTGGGTGATCCTCCACATGCATTTTGATATTACGCAGGAACTGGTCATGCTTGGTAAACAATGCAATGACAGGGACTTCAGAGGAACCCGTTAAACACTGTCAAGAAGATTCATGCCGACGCACCATTCCGATCAGGGCAGATATCGTTGAAATACTTCAAATCAAGCCCTGGTCGTTGGTTGTCCATCGGGATGCAGTACCTTAAAATATGACCGTCAGTAGTCGCAATCGTGAATACCCGAGAATGCAAACCATATTGCATGTAATCTATTTGCCAATCGAGTTTCTCGGGACCTTTGTCGAACGAAGTCCTGCACAATCTTCAATTCCTTGTCGTCTCCCGCTTCAAATCCACAGGAATCATGAAAAATATAACCGTCATGATTGGAGAAAACAAGCTCGTCCTCAATGCTGTGCTCGCCACGCTTGGTGAAGAGTCAATAATAAGTGAGAAATGGTGCTATATCACGGACCTCGATGGATGGCTCGAGTTGAATCTGGTGAGGCGCTAAGACCAGACTGACCGAGTTACGAAAGGTTTAGACTACGTACCGGCTTCCGAGTCCATCTCTTGTAGATAGTTGGACTTTGGGTAGTGTCACAGACTCTCTGCAAGATAGAGGTCTTGCCAGCATTTGCCCTTCCAATAATCAGGACTCGAAACTTGATCTTTGGGAGTCGACGAGGATGATGCGTAGCCATTAGTAACAGAGATTTTGGGAAGCAAGACTGAAGTGCGGCGCGATTAGCGTAGTTGGTTGTATTAGGACTGTAGTCTCTATTTGTCAGCCTGACCAAGCTTTCTTCAAACTTCCCTTTTTTGGGACCACTGTCTTTTAATATATCCCTTTTAACTTAGAGTAACTCCGATAGAAGTCTGTTATCCGCCAAAGGCGACGACTGAAAACCATGGGTGCATGACTGGAACAGCGCTGACAGTGTCTTCTCACATCGGGCTTGTGACCACTCCCTATTATCAGAACGAGATCGAGCGATCTTGGACTCGGACGATCGATGCCGTCCCGTTCCATTATATACTAGAACATGTCAGACCACTTCTAATACACCACAGACCACTCTTATACGGACAGGAATACATAGCGTACCAATAGATAAAAAGGCGCGATAATCACCAGCACAACATTTACTGTAATTTCGAACTCATCGTTGACGTTTTATACCTTCCTCCATATCCTTTGATCTCATTCATAAAGTATGTTGAGTTCGGACTTCCCGCAAAGCCACGATGCCTTACTCCGTCATAAATTCCTCCCATACAGACAACATGGACTACGCATGGGTCTCAACCAAATATTACTATTTCTAGCTGCAAAGCCTGCAAGCCATTCCACCAATCCAGGTTAGTAAGAGAAAAATGAACCAGAGGATCCGCCATCCTATTGACGTCGGCGGGGGGGCTGAGACGCGAATCGGTGGAGGATCAGAGATGCGAGTCGGCGGAGGGGGTAGGACAGGAATCAGCGGAGGATCTGAGACATGAGTCGGCGGAGGGGGTAGGACAGGAATCAGCGGAGGATCCGAGACATGAGAGGGCGGAGGGGGTAGGACAGGAAAGGCCCCTGGCGGAAGACGGCGACGCATTGACTATGACCTCGGAGGCACATCTGCAGTTTTCGGGTACGGGTACCTGCCAGTGATCCTGCTAAAGGAGAAAGATGGTGAGCTATGAACATCCCCCCAACTTGGACCTTGCTCACGAATTGTTAGGACTCCAACCTTGGAACCAGTGCTCCTCGATCGATACACGCTTCCAGCCTGATGATGGACGAACAACAGTAATGCTGCAACTACTTGACCCACCATTCATCTCTACCAAACGGCCACTATTGTATGTGCAGTAGAATACTTTTGACGCCATGCCCGACTCTTCTTGAGTCGGGTTCAACAGAAATGTTGACCGCAAATGCATTCCCAGCAAGTCTTTGAACCCGTCAAATCTCCGATCCACTTCGATGATCACAGTTCCTGGCGACTAACGACGCATTAGCAAGGAAAGGGCTCTGCAGCGCCTCGACGATGGAGGTACGGGTTGCAATCGAAACAAGAAGCCGAAACTCACAGTCGGGTTGTGAAACATGGCCAGCAAGACGTCCATGTTTCTCGTGCAACAAGCCAGCCATAGTGCGAGCGCGCGCCTGTCAGCAGGCTGCTCCAAGTTCGCGTTGAGCGGATATGGATGCACGATGGTCAGGTATACCGGCCCATCATCCGGCGGCGGGGGCGTCGCCATGCGTCTTAGCATCTCTCAGATTCAGCTACGACGGAGCCCTGAAGCAGAGAAGATATATATACCCTGCAACACAATGGCAGGTGGGAAGAGAACAGTGAGGCGAGAAGGAAAGGGAGGAGGGAGTGGTAGTGCTCAAGTCAAGTGGCTTGGGAGATAAAGAGAACTCAGGGCTGAGGAAAGGCGATCTGGGGGAGGCAGTTGGGGAGGAATACGGGGAGGGACTCGGATACATTTGGAGGGCGCGATTTAATATTGGCGACGAAGGTGAGGATGAAGCTGCACGAATGAGCCGTCTTCAGGGACAAAAGTGTCTACGATAAGCACGACCAAGCCACCTTTAGCAAGAGGGAAACGCCGGGACGTTTTGGTGCCATTGGTGGATATATTCCAGTGCCGCATACTAGTTCTACTGCTGGCTCGCACAAGCGCGCGGCGTCCAGGTGACCCCTGCTCAGAGAAGAGAACACGGCAAGCTAAGCTGTACAGCCCGTCCGCAGTTCACGATGTGGCAGGGCATGCTTCGACTTCGACCACGCCGTGGCATTCGATCTCTGGCTCTGGCCAAAGAGCTTGAGCGCTCCGCGAAACCTCGATTTTACTTATCCGAGTCGTTATCTACCGTATTACGAATACTGACCAAGTTAGAGCATACAGCAGCAGTACAACATCCATCCGCAGTTGGCGCAAATACCTGCTTACGCCCTAGATCCAGTCTTTGAAGCCTGAAAGCACTCGCACAAGAACTACTAGCTGAGGGACGTGCGCGCCTCCTCGAACTCTCCTCGGGCATCCCACGAGGTGCGAGCGTCTAACGAGTGGATCCGACGACGCGGGTACCTCAAACACGCGCATGCTCCCCAACTTATTCTCGCTGCCATTCTGGCGTGTCTGCGCAGGCGGCCAGTTGCCACGGCTACTGTAGTAAAAATAGTCATAGTCCATCTAATCACACTCGAACAGCAGCAGAAAAGCAAAAGCAAGAGCAAAAAACCAAATAAATGCATGTAATGTACTGTACATTGCTGGGATGGATAGAAAAAACTAAGTTAAGGGTGTTGGCAAACACGAACCATGATATGCAATTCCGTTCCGCATAATGGTAAATTTCCCCCTCCCCCGACTCGGGGACTCCCCACCATCAACACCACGATCCTCCACCCCCACCACAGCGCTACGTTGTTCTCGTTCTCGTCCCTTTTCCTTCGCAGGCATTAGCAGCGGCCGCCGACACCCCGCGCACGTCCCCGCCCGCGACCCCCACCCGCGCAGCCATCTCGACCGTCTCGAACACATCGCGGTCGAGCATGCGCTCGGTGATAACGAGCATGTCCCCCTCCGCACGGTACGCTTCCGTCAAGATCGTCCGGAACTCCGTGTATCGCGTCCCGTGTCCCGCGCCTGTCGAGGCCGTTGTCGTCGTCGTCTCGACGCGACGCGTGAACAACCGCGGAAAGGATACGCCGCGGCCGCGCGCGGCGCTAGCCGAAACGAGGGGAGAGAAAGTAGTCTGCACGAGCGAGCGCAACGTCGTCAGAGTGTGGAGCGCTGGGGACCCCTCCTCGTCGTCGTCGTCGTCGCGGTGCTCCGCGGCAGGGGGGGGGGCAACACCCCGAAACGGCCTGCACGGTGGCTATCTGCGTGTGCAACAGCTGGAACCACAATTCTTCTACCGGCGCGTCGTCGTCCTCCGTTGCGGCCGGCGCCTGCTTGCTCGAAGAACGTTCTATGCAGATGGCTACGCCCGTCCGCCCGATCGCCTCCAGGCTCTCCAGGTGCCGTTGCGGCTGCTGCCCCCCACACGCAGCATCGCTCCGCGCGAGGAGCCCACCAACAGCCGCCGACAAGCGCGCCCCAAACACCTCCACCTTCTCCAGCGCAGCACCAGCGTCACCTCTCCAATCGATCGCCCACACGACGGCATCGAACACCTCATGCTCCTCACACGTCCGCAGCGCGTCGTCCTACGCCAAAAGCTCGGCGGGTAGGTACTTCAGGGACGGTATGGCGCTCGCGGGGTCGATCTTGCACAGCAGCGCGATGTACGCGCTGCGAAGCCGCGGCGGCACGCCCACAGACGGCCCCGACCGCGACTGCGACTGCGACTGCGACCGCGACCAGGTCGGATGCTCGTCGTCGTCCGCGGACGGCGGGCTGAGCAGACAGCGCAAGTAGGCGAAGCGTCTGTGATGGCGTTGGACCCCATCGAATCTATCGCGCGTTCGTGGAGTTGTGGAGGGTGGCGATCCAGGAAGCGCGCCGTGTCGATCACGCTGGCGTTCAAAAGCTCGGGCAGCGCCGTCGCGACGGTCGCGCGTAGGTCGTCATCGTCGTGCGATACGGAACCACATGGTTCTCGGGCTGCGGAGGCTGAGGCGGCGGCGGCGGCGGCGGCGAAGATCTCGTCGGCACTTGCGAACAGCTCGGGTGGATGTACGTCCGGGTCGTGTAGATGTGCGAGGAGCAAGGCGGACCACCGTCCCTCCTGGCGGTACCACGTGCTCAGGATCCGATAAAACCCACCGTCCTCGAACAGCCGCAGCAGCCGCTCGCTCTCGTGCGGGGTGTACACGGACAGGAGGTACTCGGCCGCGAGCTGGCGGTCCTCGCGCGTGCTCCGAGTGACGAAGCTGCATCACTTTGCGAATGAGGCCGAACATTTCTACCACGGGCGGCGACCTAGTCCCGCATCGCGCGCGTGTACACGTGGGTGAGCGCGTCGTACAGGTGGTGCGTCTGGCAGAGCTAGGCCACCTGGTCGATGTCGAGGCAAGCCGGGTCGGTGTGCCAGATGACATGCTCGGCACGGTCGGGGCCTCCGTTGGCCGAATGCAACGCGATCAGCCGTTGCGTGATGCGCGGGTCGACAGCGCGCACGTCGTGCTCGAGCACGAACGTCTCGAACTGTTCCAGGTATATCGGCGCGATACCGGCATCGTCGTACGCCTGGAAAATATCTTCGAAGAGGAATTCGAGGTCGCCGAGCGCGATGCAGGCGGGCGCGCAGGTCGCGACTAGGTTTTCAAACAGCGACGTGCGATCGACGCCGCGCCCGTCTGGGGTGTGGTGCGTCCCGTCCGTCATGCGATCTTCCGAAAAAGTGTATCGCGTCGACGCGACCATCAGCTCGCGCATCTTCTCTCCCACGACTTTTTTCAGCTCCAGCGGGTCTTCGGGCAGGCCGTCCTTGTTACCGGGAGCAGTGCCGAGGTAGTACGAGCGTGTGAGGTCGATCGCGCTCAGAAAGTCACCGCTTTCCACAAAAGAGAGTATGCGGTCCGCCCACGTGAGTAGCGTGCCCACCTGTGGCTCATCACGCGTCACGGCCCTGCGAAATAAATCATAAGCGCCACGGGCATGACCAAATGGGTGGGCGCTTACGAGAAGGAAGATCTTGCCCTTATAGGTGCGCACGCTATGGGCAATATCACTCGTCGCGTCCGAATATGAGAACGCCCATTGATGGTGTGCCCGATCGAAGGCGAGAGAAGTAAACCCGGATCGAAATGCACGTGCTCGACTAGCGCTCGCGTCTGCACGTCATACACCTCCAGCGCGGACGCAGTGACCGCAAGAATTTGCTATAAAAAACGGGCACACAAAAGTCGCTCATCACGCGGCGAAGACCCTGAGAACGAACCCACTTTGGCGTTGAACCACTGTATGGCATGCACGATATCCCGCGCGTTCCACCGCGCCTTTTCCTCGAACACGAGCCGCCCAACCTCGACCGCCGTCACCTTGCCCGTGCGCTGGCTCGTAAATCTCTCCAGCGTCTTGAGCTCGGAGACCAGAAGCAGACGGAGAGTCGAGCCCAACGAGTACACGAGCATGAGCGTCGTGGGGGCGCCGTCCTTCTTCGCCGGCGCGGCGTTCGTGCGCGCGGCGGCGGGTGGAGGAGCGCCAGGGACGACGCTCGGAAACCACGCCAGCGCCGCGCGAAACTTGCCCTTGCCCATCTGCTCGTCGTCCTCGTCGCGGTGCCTGCGATACCACGTCTTGGGCGTCGGCTTGAGCCCGACGATGACCGATTTGGCGGCCGTGAGGAGCGCAGTCACGTTGTACGTGTCCGTCGGATGTGGCACCACGCCGAGCGGCAGGGACGCCATGGCGAAGATGTTGGACCGGCCCGGAGTTGGGACCGGGACTGCGCGGTTATCCGCATGGTACTACCGCTCCGTAATCTTAGATTAGATAGGTCCGTATGTAATGATCAAAGACACTGAAAACTTCACGTTCTCCTTTCGTTCCCTACGTTTTATTGCTTCATATTGGTTCATAAACTACTCATTTATTCTCTGATACAAGTATGAAGCTTTCGGCCGATTCTACACTCTTTGTTGTGTATTTAAGGACTTCTTTTCGCGCCATATCACTTCAGTTTCTGACCACATAACTGAAGTGAGTATTTGCTTATGTCATATGTTACCTACTTTGGTTGACGCATCGCCCTTAGGGTTATCGCTACCGTGTTTAGGTATTTATGACTTAATATACAGTTTCTGACCACATAACTGAAGGTTATCGCTACCGTGTTTAGGTAGCGTACGTATTTACATAGCTGCGTAACAACAGAAGATCGTGTTGGTGCGCCGCACGCGTCGTCGGTGCTGCTGCTGCTGCTGCAGAGGCGGCTGTCCGGGAACGACGGCTTCCCCGTTCGGGTACTTTCCCAATATCCGCAACACGTCCGACGCCTCGACGAAGAGCGCTTTGCCGAGACTGTGGTAGAATGCCAGTCCCGTCTGGTCGGCGCTGACGATGGCGGTGTGTCGCCCGGCGATGAAGCCGATGCTGACGATGCGCGAGCCCTGCAGGTGTCCCTCTTTCCGACCCGAGGCAACGGCCGCAAGCGTCGTCGGCAGGACAGAGCCCGCGGGTACGTGAGGATTTTTGAGGTCGAACAGCTGGATGTTCCCGGTCGCATGACCCGCCGCGACGAAGGTGTGGTCATGGGAGAGCGCGAGAGCCGTCACCGCGCCGACCGTCGTTTCTGCAACAAACCCATGCAATAATGAGAATGGGTGATTGTTGAAAAATCCTGTGGCTCACCCGCTGCGGGGTCTCCGCATATGCACCTGAGCGTCTGCTTAAAGTCAAACGCAAGCACCCGCCCGCCTTCCGTGCCGATGCAGATGAGCCCGTTCGCCGCCATGGCCGTGGGCGCGCCGGGGGCCGCCGCGCCGAGCACGGCCTGCGCCTTGTTCGACGACCGCGCAAAGAGGTGCGGTTCGAGCGTGCGCAGATGCGTCCATCGGAATACCGAGCGCGCACCGGCAGCGGGGTGGTGCCCGTTCGTACGTGGGAAGGGAAAGTCGTGGTTCCCCGTGCCTGGGAGGTGGGGGAGGGGGATGTGCGCGGACAACGACAAACCGGGCGAAAGCGTGGAGAAGCTGGACGGGATGGGCGAGACGCCGCGCAGGGCAGAGCGTGCGCTCGTCGCGGAGGAGCCGGGCGAGGTGTGGGGAGTGTAGGCGGAGGCGCGAGATGGTCGGGTGGGGAAAGAGCCGGGAGAGTCCTGATGGTGTGGCGGTGGCATCCCCCAGATCCAGCTACGACGGAGCCGTGAAACATATATATACCCTGCAATACAATGGCAGGTGGGAAGAGCAAAGTGAGGCGAGAAGGAAAGGGAGGGGGGTGTGGTAGCGCTCAAGTCAAGTGGCTTGGGAGATAAAGAGAACTAGGGTCTGAGGAAGGAGGCAGTGGGGACTCGGAGGGATACAGTACTGTACAGTACATTGGAACCGCCGGGACGTTTTGGTGGACAGACGTCAGCGCCGCATTACTACTACAGTAGTTCTATCGTAGACTACTGGCTCGTACAAGCGCGCAGCGTCCAGGTGACCTCTGTTCGGACAGAGAACAAGGCAAGTTAAGCTATGCAGCCCGTCTGCAGTTCACGATGTGGCAGGCCATGCTTCGACTTCGACCGCGCCGTGGCCACCCTCTCTTCCGCCTACCAATCCACAACCGAACCCCCCTCCTACCCTCCAGCAGTTAGCTGGCGTCCTCAGCTCTATCATGGAAGTCACCAAGCATATGCTCAATGGTACACCTGGACTCAGAGATGAGATACGGAACGTCTACCGATCTTTCCTCTCCAGCCCCACCACACTCAAAGTTCTAGGGAACACCCCCACGACCCCTAACACTCCAGCCCCACCTGCCGACACTCTCCGCAAGGAGATCCTCGCCATGAAGGACTCCCTCGTCGCACTGCCTAAAGCAGTGAGCAGCCTGCAAGGCCCCACTCAATCCAAACCCAACCAGAAACCCGCTAGCAACAACAGGCAAGTGAACACGATGCCTAGAATAAGTACCACGCCCACTTATGCCTCGTTAGCCGCCAAGCCATCACAGCCTAGTGCCGTAGTGGTGGTAAATGCTATCCCTCATATCAAATGCAACACCACTGCCACAAGTGAGCTCATCAACGACCGCCTCGAGATAAACTAATGCCAGATCCGCATTGCCGCCGCAAGGTGGACTGGGCGTGGAAATCTGGTGCTGGTGGTCACTGCGAGGCATGGTTCCACAATCGAACAGCTACGCGCTTCTCTCCCATTATCGCCACAGCTGTAAGAAAGGTCTTGGTACCCTCCCTCCCCTCTACCACTGAACCAATTGTTAGGGTCAACGTCAAATGGTCCAGAGTCGTTCTAAACCGTGTGCCAAGTGGCGCTTCTAAAAGACAAGATGCATACACCCCAGACGAGTGCCACGCAGCCCTCGCTGCTGAGAACCCCTCCTATGCCAGGAATACGAGATCCCTCCTCCTATGGACCAGACTCTGTGTCCTCCCTATCATTTGCCTTTGAGGACCCTGACGGCACATAAGGTCCAATCTCTGCTTACCAGGGATTCCTTTTCGCCCTTGGCTCAACCGTGCCAATCAAGAAGTGGAAGCAGAAACCCCCTACCAAGAAGCCACCGGCAGACGCCATGCCAGTAAACTAACTGGATCTCCCCAGCCAACAAAGTGGGCCCGCTTTCCCATGGAAACTGATCACACACGACCACCACACACTACGATCCTGACACTGTCCATAGTTAGTACTGACTCATCTCCAATTACTATACACGCTCAAACATACTTACGTAGAACTACGTAGACCGTGTCTGTACCTCGTTGTATGCTGCGGAATATAAATGCGGATTTAAAAAAAAACAAAAAGGACCGCGCCGTGGCACTCACTCCTGGCAAAAGGGCTTGAGCGCTCCGCGAAACATCGATTATCCGCAGTCACTGATCGTTATCTATTCAGGCACGCCGCACGTAACGAATATTGACCAAGTTAGAGCATAGTCAACAGCAGTACAGTACAACACCGTCCGCAGTCGGCGCAAATCTTGCTCACGGCCTAGATCCAATCTTTGAAAGCACTCGCACAAGAACTAGCTGAGGAGTGTGCGCCCTCAAACTCAAACTCTCCTCGACCATTCCACCAGGCGCGAGCATCCAGCGAGTGGATCCGACAACGCGGGTAACCTCAAACATGTGCATACACTAGTATCTGCGCTGTCTAGCTGCCATTCTGGCGTGTCTGCGCAGGCGGCCAGTTGCCACAGCTACTGTAATAAAAACAACACATATAATCAACTCGAACAGCATCAGAAAAGCAAAAGCAAAAAAGCAAATAAGTGCATGTAATGTACTGTACATTGCTGGGTGGATGGAAACTCCCCCGACTCGGGGGCTCCCCAGCACCACGATCCTCCACCCCCACAGCGCCATCTTGTTCTTGTTCTCGATCTTGTTCCTTCGCAGGTATCAGCAGCGGCCGCCAACACCCCACACATGTCCCGCCCGCGACCCCCACCCACGCGCCTGCGCCCACGCAGCCATCTCGACTGTCTCGAATACATCACGGTCGAGCATGCGTTTGGTGATAACGAGAATGTCCCCCTCCGCACGGTACGCCTCCATCATCCCCCTCAAGTGCAGTGTATACGCAAACAGAGGGTACTCAGCCGCAAGCTCGCGGTCCTTGGGTGTGCTCCAGTCTGCGTGCGTCGCGAGACCGACCATGATGGCATGCAGCACGTTCGGTGCCGTCTCGATGAACTGCAGGTGTTCGGGAGAGCGCGAGATGACGATACTTACAGATTGCACGAGTTCGTTCCCGAGCGGACACGGACATATGAACTGGTACACGGCAGAAGAGTACTTGGCAAAGCGCTCGAGCTCACCGTAGGTCGCCTCCGAAATGCCACCTAATGACGGCTGGCGGAGCAGTGGGGACTGCCGCAGTGATGGCGCAGCGAGGACATAAGGGCACTAGCCGCCCCCAACGCGCCGCGGCCACCACCATTAGCACGAAGATAGAGAAGCGAATAGTTGGGAGCCTGACGGGAAATGCTACATGCAGCTCATGCGTGGATGCTCCATAAGGGCGGGCAGGACCAAGTTGTCCCAATCTGGCCGCTCGGACCTTTATGCGAGGTACCGTGACTGTGATATAACCCAACCCATACCATATATGTAACAATGGAAGCATCTATTACTGCACTGTAACAAGAGGTCAGTCAGAAAAGGGTCCTAGGGTCCTAGGTACCCAGCTCAGCAAAACAGGACAATCAGTATAATACAAGTTAGTGGAAAGTGGTGGAAGTTCATGACAATGGAGTTGAGAAAAAGATGGGGTGCATAACAATAAAATCTACAAAGTCCTGAACAGAATACTCTTGAGGAGCAGCAGTAAAGTATTGAGCAACTTGCAAGCCAATATTTGATTTCTGATAGTCTGACTCTGCTTGATTGAGAGCTGACATCTGAAAAGTGCCAGAACCATATAGAATGGCAGCATGCTTCAAAATCATAATGATACCTGGCATGAAGTTAAGATATAGTGGCAACAGGTATAAAAACAAATACCAAGTATGAGATGGTATCTATTGCCAGAAAAAACCTAGAAAGATATGCATATCAGGAGCTTGACCATATAATAACAGTGTGAGAGTGCCACCTGTTCGATAATTGGCAGTGACATAACATGTTTTACCTAATAATTGAATAAGAGTCGATTGGTTATATGCAAAGGGCACCCACAATCTGCAGGGTGGAGACGCGGGGTGTCAGCAAAGGTGAAACCAAGTGAGCGAGCACAGGCACTCACGAACTGGAGGGCGAAGGATGTGGGGTGTCAGCAAGGGGGAAACCGAGCGATCGAGCGCAGGCACTCACATCCTAGAGGAGGACATGGGATGTCAGCAGGGGTGAAACCAAGTGAACGAGTGCAGGAACTCACAGCCTGGAGGGCGGAGGATGCGGGGTGTCAGCAGGGGTGAAACCGAGCGAGCGAGCGCAGGCACTCACATCCTGGAGGGGGAGGACGCAGGGTGTCAGCAGGGGTGAAACTGAACGAGTGAGCGCAGGCACTCACATCCTGGAGGGTGGAGGACGCAGGGTGTCAGCAGGGGTGAAACTGAACGAGCGAGCGCAGGCACTCACATCCTGGAGGGTGGAGGATGTGGGGTGTCAGCAGGGGTAAAACCGAGTGAGCGAGCGCAGCACTGACCCACTGGAGGGCGGAGGACGCGGGGTGTCAGCAGGGGTGAAACCGAGCGAGCGAGCGCAGGCACTGACCCACTAGAGGGCGGAGGAGGTGGGGTGTCAGCAGGGGTGAAACCAAGCGAGCGAGTGAGTGCAGGCACTCACATCCTGGAGGGCGGAGGACGTGGGGTGTCAGCAGGAGTGAAACCAAGTGAGCAAGTGCAAGCACTCACAGCCTGGAGGGCGGAGAATGCAGGGTGTCAGCAGGGGTGAAACTGAGCAAGTGAGCGCAGGCACTCACATCCTGGAGAATGGAGGATGTGGGGTGTCAGCAGGGATGAAACTGAGCAAGTGAGCGCAGGCACTCACAAGCTGGAGAATGGAGGACGTGGGGTGTCAGCAGGGATGAAACTGAGCAAGGGAGTGCAGGCACTCACATGCTGGACGGCGGAGGACATGGGGTGTCAGCAGGGGTGAAACCAAGCAGGCGAGTGCAGGCACTCACACGCTGGAGGGCGGAGGACACGGGGTGTCAGCAGGGGGGAAAACAAGCAAGGCGAGCACAGGCACTCACAGCCTGGAGGGCGGAGGACACGGGGTGTCAGCAAGGGTGAAACCAAGCGAGCGAGGGCAGGCGCTCACAGCCTGGAGGGCGGAGGACACTGGGTGTCAGCAGGGGTGAAACTGAGTGAGCGGGTGCAGGCACTCACTTCCTGGAGGGCGGAGGACGTGGGGTGTCAGCAGGCGTGAGGCCGAGTGAGCAAGTGCAGACACTCACATCCTAGATGGCAGGGGACGTGGGGTGTCAGCAGGGGTGAAACCGAGCGAGCAAGTGCAGGCGCTCACATACTGGAGGGCGGAGGACGCGGGGTGTGAGCAGGGGTGAAACTGAGTGAGCGAGCACAAGCACTCACACGCTGGAGGGTGGAGGACGCCCCGGACATGGGGCGTCAGCAGGGATGAAACTGAGCGAGCGAGCGCAGGTACTCACACCCTGGAGGGCGGAAGACGCAGGATGTCAGCAAGGGTGAAACCGAGCGAGCGAGTACAGGCACTCACATCCTGGAGGGCGGAGGACGCGGGGTATCAGCAGGGGTGAAACCGAGTGAGCGAGCGCAGGCACTCACAAGCTGGAGGGCGGAGGACGTGGGGTGTCAGCAGGGGTGAAACTGAGCGAGTGAGCGCAGGCACTCACACGCTGGAGGGTGGAGGACGCGGGGTGTCAGCATGGGCGAAACCGAGCGAGTGAGCGCAGGCACTCACTTCCTGGAGGGCAGAGGATGCAGGGTATCAGCAAGGGTAAAACCGAGCGAGTGAGCGCAGGCACTCACACCCTAGAGGGCGGAGGACACAGGGTGTCAGTAGGGGTGAAACTGAGCAAGCAAGCGCAGGCACTCACAAACTGGAGGGCGGAGGACGCGGGGTGTTAGTAGGGGTGAAACCAAACGAGCAAGCACAGGCACTCACATACTGGAGGGTGGAGGAAGCGGGGTGTCAGCAGGGGTGAAACCGACCGAGTGAGTGCAGGCACTCACAAGCTGGAGGGTGGAGGATGCAGGGTGTCAGCAGGGGTGAAACTGAGGGAGCAAGTGCAGGCACTCACCAACTGGACGGTGGAGGACGTGGTATCAGCAGGGGTGAAGCTGAGCGAGCGAGCGCAGGCACTCACATCCTAGAGGGCAGAGGACGTGGGGTGTCAGGAGGGGTGAAACCAAGCAAGTGAGCGCATGCACTCACATCCTGGAGGGTGGAGGATGCGGGGTGTCAGCAGGGGTGAAACCAAGTGAGCAAGTGCAGGCACTCACATCCTGGAGGGCGGAGGATGCGGGCTGTCAGCAGGGGTGAAACCGAGCGAACGAGCACAGGCACTCACATGCTGGAGGGTGGAGGATGTGGGGTGTCAGCAGGGGTGAAACCAGGCAAGCGAGCGCAGGCACCCACCAACTGGAGGGTGGAGGCGCAGGGCGTCAGCAGGGGTGAAACCGAGTGAGCGAGTGCAGACACTCACACTCTGGAGGGCGGAGGACGGGGGTGTCAGCAAGGGTGAAACCAAGCGAGCAAACGCAGGCACTCACAATCTGGAGGGCGGAGGCCGCGGGGTGTCAGCAGTCAGTAGGCATGAACCACAACTGACATTATATCAACACTCACCCACAAATATGGGAACGGAATAAGACATTGCTTTACTATATCCTTCATATCTTTCACATCAACCCCAAAATCGTCATAGACACTGCATTAAGTTAAGATCCCATAGTGCCGTCCATGTGTTTTGCTAGCACACACCGCTTCACAGCTAGTTTAATGCTCACTTCCAGATTTCTGTTCTGCACAGCCAAAAGCATCAAGGCGATCACATTGTCACTCAGTGCTCCAGCCATCTCCTCAATAAGAGTGTCGCAATGCCCGTTTGGCTTGTGCATTTCTACCAGGACATTAGCACATAACCAAGACATTTAACTCTGAACCCACTCTCCAGTCGCACGAACCTCACACCCTCACCAAGGGGCCGCAGGTAGTCATCTTGAAATCTTCTCTCTGCTACGTTAGCTGCATTACTTCCTGCGTTTTCGTTTGGGTGATCCTCCACATGCATTTTGATATTACGCAGGAACTGGTCATGCTTGGTAAATAATGCAATGACAGGGACTTCAGAGGAATGCATTAAACACTGTCAAGAAGGTTCATGCCGACGCACCATTCTGATCAGGGCAGATATCGTTGAAATACTTCAAATCAAGCCCTGGTCGTTGGTTGTCCATCGGGATGCAGTACCTAAAAATATGACCGTCAATAGTCGCAATCGTGAATACCCGAGAGTCCAAACCATATTGCGTGTAATCTATCTGCCAATCCTCTTTCTCTGGACTTTTGTCGAACGAAGTCCTGCACAATCTTCAATTCCTTGTCGTCTCCCGCCTCAAATCCGCAAGAATCATGAAAAATATAACCGTCATGATTGGAGAAAACAAGCTCGTCCTTAATGCTGTGCTTGCCACGCTGGGTGAAGGGTCAATAATAAGTGAGAAATGGTTCTATATCACGGACCTCCATGGATGGCTCGAGTTGAATCTGGTGAGGTGCTAAGACCAGACTGACCGAGTTACGAAAGGTTTAGACTACGTACCGCCTCCTTGTCGAACGTTCCCCTATAGATAGTTGGACTTTGGGTAGTGTCACAGACTCTCTGCAAGATAGAGGTCTTGCCAGCATTTGCCCTTCCAATAATCAGGACTCGAAACTTGATCTTTGGGAGTCGACGAGGATGATGCGTAGCCATTAGTAACAGAGAGTTTGGGAAGCAAGATGCGGGGCGATTAGCGTGGTTGGTTGTATCAATAATGTAAAAGAGAACAGTGTTTTTCTGACTAAGCAAATTCTCTGCTTAGTAATGCTGACATAACAGTGACTAAGCAGACAATCCTACCATCCATCGTCTCAAAAAGGCAACCTCAGCCACACAAAAACTCAGTAAAGTTCAGCCACACTCCTTCAAACTCAGTCAAAACTCAGCCACACCCATTCAAACTCAATTGAATCTCAGCCACACCCTGCGAAAAATGGCCCCACCTTTCGAAAACTGGGGCTCACTCTGTGAAAATTGCCCCCCCTTTTGAAAACTGGCCTCACCCTTTGAAATTTGGCCACAAGCTTATTATCTCTTCACACAAGGTCTGTCCCCTCTCTCTTTAACATGTAAACCTCTCCACAAATGTCCCTTTTCTCTTTTTAGTCTCTGCCCACCTCTCAAAGCCTATTATTGGTGTGTTTTATACCCTTTTATTGCGCAAATGTGCTGTTTTATGTCTTTTTCCCAGGACACTGCAAAGTGTTCCATAGTGCAGACTATATCCCAACTTCTGAGCAGAGTGGAGAGGATGATCCTATGCTGAATTACCCTGTTGAGTATTTGAATGATATCAACTGCTCTGGGTTTCCACTTGCCAAACTGAAAGTAAAGGCAGGATGTCCCATCATGATTCTAAAGAACTTGGATGCCAAAAATGGAGTCTGCAATGGAAGCAGAGGGATCCTGAGGAGATATAGGAATAGAGTGTTAGAGGTGGAACTTTTGACTGGAGAACATGCAGGAGAGAGGGTATTTATTCCAAGGATCTCAAACCAGCCCATAGAAGAACAAGTTGCCTTTAAATTTATTAGAAGGCAATTTCCTGTGAGGCTCTGCTTCTCTATGACAATCAACAAGTCACAGGGCCAAACAGTGAAGCATGTGGGGTTAGATCTA